>CAUZXP010000429.1:5000-75581 GCA_963584105.1 Alviniconcha strummeri | reverse complement strand
AGAGAGAGAGAGAGAGAGAGAGTGTGTGTGTGTGTGTGTGTGTGTGTGCGTGCGTGCGTGCGTGCGTGAGAGAGAGAGAGAGAGAGAGAGAGAGAGAGAGAGAGAGAGAGAGAGAGAGAGAGAGAGAGAGAGAGAGCCTGTGTGTGTGTGTGTGTGTGTGTGTGTGTGTGTGTGTGTGTGTGTGTGTGTGTGTGTGTGTGTGTGTGTGTGCGTGTGTGAGAGAGAGAGAGAGAGAGAGAGAGAGAGAGAGAGAGAGAGAGAGAGAGAGAGAGAGAGAGAGTGTGTGTGTGTGTGTGTGTGTGTGTGTGTGTGTGTGTGTGTGTGTGTGTGTGTGTGTGTGTGTGTGACTGACCCGAGGCAGACAAGACCAGACCCATGATGACTGTACGGCGACGATCGAAGAAAAAATTTACGATGACGATGGAGGGTGAGTACATCAGGCCTAATCCCATTCCTGGACACAGACAGACAGACAGACGCAGACGGACAGACAGACACATGCACGCGCGCACGCATACACACACACACACACACCACCCAAACACACACACACACACACACACACACACACACACACACACACACACACACACACACACACACACACACACACACACAAACGCAACGTTCCCGGTTAGTCTGTACTGTAATGTTACTCTCATTCTATCACCAACAACTAGAAAAGATAATTACAGTTTCTACAGGCTGTACTACGCATGCAAACGAACAGAAGGAAGTACGACACATCAAAACGAAATAATTGCAACCGCTCACTGTATTTTGAAATAATGTTTTAAAAACTGAGCTGTTCATTCGACATCATGAAGTACGTCCTTGAGAGATAATCCACAACTGGGTGCTTTTGGTACTAATCCACGAAACCAGTGTTTTACGTTTTTTGGTCATTATTAGTGGAGTTTATGTACCTCTGGATGTACCTCTGATGGAGTTTATGTACCTTGTATAAATACCTTTTATGTACCTTGTAAATACAAGGTACATAAACTCCACCACAGGTACACCCTTTGGATGTACCACTGGTGGAGTTCCTCTGGATGTATCTCTAGTGGAGTTTCTCTGGATGTACCTCTAGTGGTGTTTCTCTGGATGTACCTCTTGCGGAGTTTCTGTACCTTGCGTTTACACGGAGGCCAGGTGAGAGGTACCTGTGGTGGAGTTTCTGTGCCTTGTATTTACAGGCATGTCAGGTGAGAGTTACCGTAGGGTACCTGTGGTGGAGTTTCTGTGCCTTGTATTTACAGGCATGTCAGGTGAGAGTTACCGTAGGGTACCTGTGGTGGAGTTTCTGTGCCTTGTATTTACAGGCATGTCAGGTGAAAGTTACCGTAGGCGACTGAGGTGTTTGTTGCTGTACTTGTCTTACGTATTGAGAGCGCTAATTAACTCCCTTGTGTGTTGAGTCTGTGGCTGGAAGAAGGATGCAGTAAACCAGTGTTTGGAGTTGGACTCGCCTGCTATCAGCCCGAACGTGACGAACAGGAAGGCGAGCGACGTGGCGAAGTAGCTGGCTGCCAGACCCAGCGACAGCAACACTCCGCCCAGCATCACCGTCACGCGGCAGTTGGTCGCTGACATCAGCAGCCCGGAAACGGGACCTGCACGTCATGCAAATGACGTCATAACTTTACTTAATACTTCCCACCCACCCACCACCCAACATCACCGTCACGCGGCAGTTGGTCGCTGACATCAGCAGTCCGGAAACGGGACCTGCGCATCACGCAAATTTATTGGGGTATTGTGAACTGATCTTTAGTACCTATGAGCTGCCGTGGTAGTAATAAGGGTTATTCCCCCTGCTCGTGAATAAACAATTACCTTTTGCCCTGAGAACCCATGTACCGGTCGGTGTCTGTTCTATTTTTCTTATTAGTTCAGTTCAAGATGGTAACGATGCGCTCGGAAAAGCCCATACGCACTCCACCACGTCTCTCAGAAGTTTTCCCAAAGTTGTCTTGGAAATAGTTTCAATGTTCGTCTGGTTGACGATGGCCCTGTCTCGTCCATTCAAGGAAGATCCTCTAGCGCTTCCTCTTTCCACACCTCTCTCCTCCACATGCTGTCAGGCTGTGCCCACTGTTTCACACTCATGCAGACACAGTCGAGCAAGAAGTGAGAAGGTCGGTCACGGCTACACCCATTTCTGTGACACAAATTCCGAGTTTCATATCGTCCCGGCGGAAACATTTCGAGTTTCAAACCGTTGGGTTACCTCCCTTGCGATAGAAGTTCGACAGTTTGCGGGCAATAGCGCGTGCATTTACTGCACTCTGCCGGTGAAGAAGTGAAGGATATTGTTTTGCAAAGACCTCTCCGTTGACTCCTCGCGCTGGTGTTTGCTAGATGGGCAGAATTAAGATTTTCTTCAAGATAGCATGAATGCATCAACAATACAAATGAAATGACTACTTCTTTTACAAATTCCGTTTTTAAACCTCTTATGTCTGTTTTGATGTCCAATACAATTTGTGAAATAGACGAACAAACCTCTTATGTTTCATATGATATCCAATACAATTTGTGAAATAGACGAATAAACCTCTTATGTCTTTTTTGATGTCCAAGACAACTTGGGACACAGACCAATGTGCCTGTTGTTTTTCAGGTGATATCCAGTTGTGATATCTAGTTGTGATTACGGCGTTACGCAGCCAAACCACTTTCATCTGCTTACAGCAAACCGCTGGTAAGCAGAGGGACCTCGGTTCGAATCCGCTTCTGCTCTCCTTTCTCTTCAAAAGTTGTGGTCTCTGGACACTGTCTTGTGACTTTTTCCCTCACAATTATGAAACATTAAAATGGCTCTCATCGCTGCCCATCTTAATGCAGGAGTCATTCTGGTGGTGACAGCGTAGCGATAGGTATATAATCTCCGACTTTCCCCATCTCCATACCCTCTTCCCGTAGCGATAGGTATATAATCTCCGACTTTCCCCATCTCCATACCCTCTTCCCGTAGCGATAGGTATATAATCTCCATCTTCCCCATCTCCATACCCTCTTCCCCCTCCTTCTCCCCGTCTCTAATAAGCCTTACGGTTTCTGTGGACGTCAAGCACCATGTTCACTTACTTACTTACTTGAAGGTTGGGGAGAGGAGAGAGAGAGCAGAGGGTGGTGACGACCGCGAGACTACAGTCGCCATGCCATGAAGGTTGGGGAGAGGAGAGAGAGAGCAGAGGGTGGTGACGACCGTGAGACTACAGTCGCCATGCCATGAAGGTTGGGGAGAGGAGAGAGAGAGCAGAGGGTGGTGACGACCGCGAGACTACAGTCGCCATGCCATGAAGGTTGGGGAGAGGAGAGAGAGAGCAGAGGGTGGTGACGACCGCGAGACTACAGTCGCCATGCCATGAAGGTTGGGGAGAGGAGAGAGAGAGCAGAGGGTGGTGACGACCGCGAGACTACAGTCGCCATGCCATGAAGGTTGGGGAGAGGAGAGAGAGAGCAGAGGGTGGTGACGACCGTGAGACTACAGTCGCCATGCCATGAAGGTTGGGGAGAGGAGAGAGAGAGCAGAGGGTGGTGACGACCGCGAGACTACAGTCGCCATGCCATGAAGGTTGGGGAGAGGAGAGAGAGAGCAGAGGGTGGTGACGACCGCGAGACTACAGTCGCCATGCCATGAAGGTTGGGGAGAGGAGAGAGAGAGCAGAGGGTGGTGACGACCGCGAGACTACAGTCGCCATGCCATGAAGGTTGGGGAGAGGAGAGAGAGAGCAGAGGGTGGTGACGACCGCGAGACTACAGTCGCCATGCCATGAAGGTTGGGGAGAGGAGAGAGAGAGCAGAGGGTGGTGACGACCGCGAGACTACAGTCGCCATGCCATGAAGGTTGGGGAGAGGAGAGAGAGAGCAGAGGGTGGTGACGACCGCGAGACTACAGTCGCCATGCCATGAAGGTTGGGGAGAGGAGAGAGAGAGCAGAGGGTGGTGACGACCGCGAGACTACAGTCGCCATGCCATGAAGGTTGGGGAGAGGAGAGAGAGAGCAGAGGGTGGTGACGACCGCGAGACTACAGTCGCCATGCCATGAAGGTTGGGGGGAGGAGAGAGAGAGCAGAGGGTGGTGACGACCGTGAGACTACAGTCGCCATGCCATGAAGGTTGGGTAGAGGAGAGAGAGGAGGGTGGTGACGACCGCGAGACTACAGTCGCCATGCCATGAAGGTTGGGGAGAGGAGAGAGAGAGCAGAGGGTGGTGACGACCGCGAGACTACAGTCGCCATGCCATGAAGGTTGGGGAGAGGAGAGAGAGAGCAGAGGGTGGTGACGACCGCGAGACTACAGTCGCCATGCCATGAAGGTTGGGGAGAGGAGAGAGAGAGCAGAGGGTGGTGACGACCGCGAGACTACAGTCGCCATGCCATGAAGGTTGGGGAGAGGAGAGAGAGAGAGCAGAGGGTGGTGACGACCGCGAGACTACAGTCGCCATGCCATGAAGGTTGGGGAGAGGAGAGAGAGAGCAGAGGGTGGTGACGACCGCGAGACTACAGTCGCCACGCCATGAAGGTTGGGGAGAGGAGAGAGAGCAGAGGGTGGTGACGACCGCGAGACTACAGTCGCCATGCCATGAAGGTTGGGGAGAGGAGAGAGAGAGCAGAGGGTGGTGACGACCGTGAGACTACAGTCGCCATGCCATGAAGGTTGGGGAGAGGAGAGAGAGAGCAGAGGGTGGTGACGACCGCGAGACTACAGTCGCCATGCCATGAAGGTTGGGGAGAGGAGAGAGAGAGCAGAGGGTGGTGACGACCGCGAGACTACAGTCGCCATGCCATGCGCCCGTCGGTGTGCTCTCACCTGCCAGCTGCATGAGGGAGGAGAAAAGCGCGGTGACCCAGGCAGTGAAGGCGACACTCTCGCCAAACTCCTCCAGGAACAGCTTCTGGAAGATACCGGACACGAAAGCGATGCCGGACGCCAGCAGCAGGTTCATGAAGGAACCGATAAACACCCACCAAGCCCAGCCCCCGTCCACGTCCGGCTTTCCGGCATCCGCCATTGTCCATCACCCTGCACACAGACACACGTGTCATGGTCATTACACACACAGACGCACGTGTCATGGACATCACACACAGACACGTGTCGTGGACATCACAAACAGACACACGTGTCATGGCCATCACACACAGACACACGTGTCACGGTCATCACACACAGACACACGTGTCACGGTCATCACACACAGACACATGTGTCATGGTCATCACACACAGACACGTGCCATGGTCATCACATGCAGACACACGTGTCAAGATCATCACACATACAGACACGTGTCATGATCATCACACACAGACATGTGTCATGGTCATCATATGCAGACGCGTCAGTGTCATGGCCATCACACACAGACATGTGTCTTGGTCATCACACAGACACACGTGTCATGATCATCACACACAGTGTCATGGTCATCACACACAGACACGTGTCATGGTCATCACACACAGACACGTGTCATGGTCATCACACACAGACACGTGTCATGGTCATCACACACAGACACGTGTCATGGTCATCACACACAAACACGTGTCATGGTCATCACACACAGACACGTGTCATGGTCATCACATGAAGACATGTGTCATGGTCATCACACACAGACACGTGTCATGGTCATTACACATACAGACACATGTCTTAGTCATCACACACACAGACACGTGTCATGGTCATCACACACAGACAGAATACAATAACGCTTTATTAATCCTTAACCAGTACATAAAAACGGAATTAAATACTGTACAGAATAACAACAGTGGACGATTTCCGGAAATGAGGAGGGAGGAATTTTAGCGGCGCTATCTTTCCTGCAACAGAGTTCCGCCCCCTGCTTTGGAGGACAAAGATCGCCCTGTGCCCTGGGATGACCCTGTGGGTTGACAGGACATTCACATCCACCCTGTGGGGTGACAGGACATTCACACCCACCCTGTTAGGTGACAGGACATTCACACCCACCCTGTGGGGTGACAGGACATTCACACCCACCCTGTGGGGTGACAGGACATTCACACCCACCCTGTGGGGTGACAGGACATTCACATCCACCCTGTGGGGTGACAGGACATTCACACCCACCCTGTGGGGTTGACAGGACATTCACACCCACCCTGTGGGGTGACAGGACATTCAAATCCAATTACTACTACTACTCCTCTTGTGATATAAATACGTTATCAGGAATGGAGGCCGTAGTGTGAGCAGGTTTGGCCTAGCAGTAAGGCGTTAGGCTGGTAAGCAGAAGGACCTCGGTTCGTATCCGTTTCGGCTCTCCTTTCTCTTCAAAAGTTGTGGTCTGTGGACACTGTCTTGTGACTTCGTCCCTCACAATTAACGAAACATTAAAAATGGCTCCCATCGATGCCCATATTAATGCAGGTGTCATTCTGGTGGTGACACTGAAGCGATAGGTATATAATCTCCCTTTCCCCCACCTCCACTTGCGAGAGCCGGTTTGGCCTAGCGGCAAGGCGTTAGGCTGGTAAGCGGAAGGACCTCGGTTCGATACTGCTTCGGCTCTCCTTTCTCTTCAAAAAGGTTGTGGTCTGTGGACACTGTCTTGTGACTTTGTCCATCACTTCCTACTGAAACATTAAAATGGCTCTCGTCGCTGTCCATCTTAATGCAGGTGTCATTCTGGTGGTGACAGTGTAGCGATAGGTATATAATCTCCCTTTTCTCCCCTTCTCCGTCCCTAATAAGCCTTATGGTTTCTGTGGACGTTAAGCACCATGTTTACTTACTTACCTCCACTTGTGAGTCGGTTTGGCCTAGCGGTAAGGCGTTAGGTTGGTAAGCGGAGGGACCTCGGTTCGATACTGCTTCGGCTCTCCTTTCTCATCAAAAAGGTTGTGGTTTGTGGACACTGTCTTGTGACTTTGTCCATCACTTCCTACTGAAACATTAAAATGGCTCTCAAGCTGCCGATCTTAATGCAGGAATCATTCTGGTGGTGACAGTGTAGCGATAGGTATATAATCTCCCTCTCCCCCCACCTCCATGCCCCCTTCCCCCCCTTCTCCCCGTCCCTAATAAGCCTTATGGTTTCTGTGGACGTTAAGCACCATACTTACTTACCTCCACTTTACCCCCTGCCCCACTTCTCCCCGTTCCTAATAAGCCTTGCGGTTTCTGTGGACGTTAAGTTTCATGTTTATTTCAGTATAGAGACGGTAGTTCTCAGAGCTATCCAGCTCAGTGTGTGAAAGTCGAGGTGGCGATGAGAGCCATTTTAATGTTTCATTAACTGTGAGGGACAAAGTCACCAGACAGTGTCCGCAAACGGCCCGACAGCCTTTTTGCGGAAAAATGAGAGCGGAAGCATTCAAGCCGAAACCCTTCTGCTGGACGAATGTTTGTTCGCCGAACATACTTCGGACACTTCGACGAACTATGATTCGTTTCTTAATTGAACATTTAGTTCGCCGAATATGGTTCGGACAGTCCAGACTTTACTTCATTCTCAACTGGCTTGTAATGAGATGCAAACTTCGGCCCGAACTTGCGGCAGACGCGCAGCAGACAGCATGATCGAAAATGTAGGCTAAAGTCAAGTCAGTCAAGTCAGTATACTTTAATCATCCCTCACAGGGTAATTCAACTAACTACTATCTCATTCTGGGTTCTCCGAGACAAGGCTGCGCCTTCCACAAGTCAACACAAGTCAACAAATAAACAAATTCCCTTCGAAGCGAGTGAAGAACCTAGCGACACCGTCATCCATTTTTATTTTGGTTTTTTCTCCATTTACAGGAGAGCTCTGCTCTCAGCCAATCAGAGGCAATGATCGTCCAATAGGGCAAATGTTCCCAGAACATGTTCAGCGAAGGTTTTTGGACCCCGAATATAGCTTGGACGAATACTTCCAACTAGGTTCGCGAAGAAAAGTTGGCCCAATTAAGAACCAACTAGCTTCGCCGAATACTTCCAACTAGGTTCGCGAAGAAACATTCGCCCAATTAAGAATGGGCTTTACCGCCAGAAATCTGAAACAGAACGAAGCCCAGAGCGCTCGTGCAGAATCAACACAAAAGGGAGTTAATTAGCGTTGGAAATACGTGACATAAGTTCAACAACAAAGACCTGAGTCGCCTAGTACGGTAACCCACCTGGCATGCGTGTAAATACTGACAAGGTACATAAACTCCACCAGTACCTTTCAGTGGTGGAGTTTATGTACCCTGCATGTCACTCCTGCCAGTGAGAGTTGGGCCTACGGTGCCGTAGCGGACGATTCAAGACTTTGTTGTTGTACTTGTGTTACGTATTTCGGCGCCGAGAGCTAATTAACTCCCTTGTGTATTGATTCCTTACCGCTAGGCTCTCCCAAGCAAGTCATTCCGAAAGTTGAAACATTGCCAAATGGCCGCTGTACATGTATACATGTACATGTATACAAAACATCGTGTCGCGGCCGGGAGGACATGAGATCACCTGATACTGATATAATCTTAACCAGCTCGGTAAATTGGTAACCAGCTAAAACTGTCACTGAATTACCCATATCGACGGTGTAATTAAAACAAATCCTTCCTGGGTCAGTTTCAAAATCTGAAACCCATTTTTTTTCCTTCTGGTTGGTCAACCAGTCGAACACAAAAAGTCTCGGCAGGGGGAGATCATGCGGGACGCAAGTGACGTCACTTGTTAAAATGGCGGTAAGTTGGAGCGCCTTTTCTTTTTTGGGATACATTTTCCTATGTATTATTTGTTGTATGCGGTTAGATTTTATTTATGAAGTTATTATTAGTGAAAATTCAAATATCATTTGTTGCAGCATTTTTAAATATTTGAAAGAAAAGAACGTTATTACAATATCAGACTTCAGAGACAGAAATCAGTGTGTATTGCCTCCCAGTCCCACTGACCAGTCAACTAGTTCTTTAGTTGGCTTTTCTTTTCTTTTTTTCTTTTCTTTTTTTGTAGAGAGAGAGAGAGAGAGAATGAACTTGAGAGAATGCAACAATTTAATTTTAAGGACTTGTGACCAGAGCTGAAATGTGGACTTTGTGAACACCACCTAAAGTGTCAGAATAATCATCAACATGATTGTGGGCATCCAAGGAAGGAAAGAAAGTATAATTTTATTTTTTATAAACTATAATATATATGGAATTACTATTATATATTAATTATGATTATTATTAGGCAGTTTTACTTAGTTCATTATGTTGTTTTTGGAGATTGCTTCTGACTGCCACTCCCTTTTCATCTTATCCATACCATTACCAACTCACAAAAGTAAACTCAACCCCTTACTTATCAAAAACCTAACAAGCACTGGTGCACTTTTCATTTTAGTCAAACTAAAAGTACTAAAAGTAAAACAACCAACCTAAAACACCACATCTAATTTCCTCAAAAATATTATTTTTCCCTATTTATAATTTGTAGATAGCAAGAAATGTAAGATTGAGACAATGAGAGGGTGGGTACCAATTATAACTCGTGTTCAAGTATCACTGTCTCTGTCTTAGCATTTAGAGCTCTCTCTCTCTCTTTTTTATTCTTCATTCTCAGTTTCTGTTGTTCAGTTTCTTTCTGATTTACTTTTTTTTTTTTTTTTTTAAATTCTTGTAATATGATCTTTGACTTTGCTTGTTTTGACATTACCTTGACTAACTCAGAAACTTACTATCTTTCTGTTGTTAACACTAACACTTTAACAGAGTTGCTGGATCATCAGTGCTTGAGCAACAGAGGGTAACTGATAAGCCATTGGAAATGGAACCACCACCAAAATCACCTGCATATAAAATATATAATACAAGGTGTGTTGTTTGGTATGTTGCATATATTTTTTTAATGAAGCATTGCATCTTTTCTTAACTGATTAAGTGATTGTGGCATTTGTAGTTTGAGATTACACATGCATGGCAAAATTAGTCTTTGTTACAATGGGACTTTCTTTTTTCAGGGACTGCCTGTTTTGAAACTAGATCATTTTTATATTTTAATTTTATGTCACCAAAAACATTTTCTCTCTTTGATTAGTTTGACTTTGTGAGTTTGAAATGTGATACTGATACACAGTGATAGCACAGAGTTAAAAAAACAAAAACATTTTTTAATGAAATAGCTTTTGTTATGCCTCTTTATCTCTTTCCTTTTTTCTTCATTGTTCTTCATACAATCATACTCATAGACTCATGTACAAAGCAAAAGTGAGTGTGTGATGACACTCCATCATCTGTCCATGGAACTGGAAAACTTTAACATTGGCTTTTTTTTTTTAAACTGTAATTACTAAAAGTGTAAGAGCTAGGAACCTGTAACTTGGTATGATGGTAGTATGCCATAAGAGTTAAGACCTTTCCAAAGATACATACAGTTTTGAGTGATCTCACTATAAGTCACAAGAGCTAATGGAAAGGTTAAAAACAAGAAAGAAGAAACACACACACCATTTTTGACTAAAATTTGCACAATGGTCAGAAAGCAGTTCAAGTGTCAAACTTGCAATATGCATACAGGTACATAGGGTCACTATCTTCATGACTGCATTTATTCATCTACCAAGTACCATGTCCAACAGTCAAGGTCACAGTGATGGAAACCATGAAATTTGGCATTTCTCATCAAATTCAAAAATGACATTTGCTTAGACTGGTGAAACAATATAAGCCTCAGACCTAGCATACAGGTACTTGTGGTCACTACCTTTCTGGCTGCATTACAGCTACATATCCAATGGTCAAGGTCACAGTGGAGGAAGGAAATGTCAAAATTTTGCATTTTCTCACCAATTTCAAAATTCTTACCAGGGGTTCAGTCTCAGTCGCTTTGAAATTTAACGTGGTTGTAGTTTAAGATAAAGCTTTTCTATCATTGTGTCCAGTTGACCTTGAAATGTCAGGATCACAGACCACTGCATGTAACAAACTAACATTAGTCACTTGTGGACTAAGATTTGAAGTAAGACTTAAGAGGGTTTTGCCCTCATGTCTTCAAACATTGTATAGTAGTTATAACTGCTTTTTTGTCAAATGTTTTGTGTGACATTGACCTAAGTTTTTCAGGGTCATGTCAAATTCAGTAGTTGCCCTTCCAGTTTCTTTTTTGTTATTCTTCATGTTTTTCTTCAGCGGTCAGTGTTTATGCCTTATGGGCTGCATCGAACAGGGAGGTTGGTCTTTAAGATGAAGTCTGTCTTCATCAAATCTTGGAGGCAGTGGCCGGTCCTTTGCCGAACGGAGAATGGTCTGCTGGTGCACCACACTCCGAGCATCGCTTTCCGGCACCTTCCTCCAAACTCTGCCAGATTTGGTTACGCCACTGAAGGGGCACTCTTTATCTCCACGCAGCTGTCCACCGACGCGGTCAGCGCCCTCCGAAAGGTTTTGGTATAACTGTAGAAGCAACCTAGCGCCCAAGCACGCGCGTAAACATGAGGTGCATTCACCCCGGGTAAAAAGAGAGTTCCATCTAGATCGCAGCCAGGGTTGTTTGTATGGGGGGGGGGGGGGGGGGGGGTCTACACATCGCTTTGGGTGACTGGCAGATCTGTACAACTGCACTCTCATTCTGAGTCAAGCTGTTGGCTTTGTAATTTTCCCTCATTCACATGTGCACGGCCCAGCAAGAGACCTGAGCGGATCTACACCACTTGTGTGTGGCTGAGACCGTGCTAGCAGTGCCATGCTGTCGCCTTATGTTTATGACTTACATTTTTAGGCACTGTGGTCTTCTGATTCTCAAAATTATATCAATTCAATTGCATAGAAACATTGAGAGAGGGAGAGAGTGTGTGTGTGTGCATGTGCTTAGTGTGTGTGTTGCACAAACTGATAATCTTGTCTAAATAATTGTATTTGTTGTTTTATTAAGTTTCTGTGTTATTTTGACTCCAGTGAGAATGACTCAGTGAGAATCTGAATGTGTGAATGATAAATCGGGCCAGTTTCAACTGATGCACTATGTATGACTACACATTGTACCTCCTGACTACACAGTTAGACTAACCAAAATACACTTGTGCATTTGGGGGGTAAACAGGTCTGCATTTCCAAAGCCTGTGTTTGTGCATTGCCAGTAGGCAATACTCTCACTTTACTGTTTGCAGGAGGTTTGGATCATCACTGCCTGTTTTGGAGTCAGACAGCTATAAAGCTATGGAAGTTTTGGACGACCTAAGAAACGAGTCCGAAGGCAACTTCATACTTCTGTCTTTGTCTTCATCACCTTCACAATCACCAGAGAACAGCAGGTTTGTACTGATTTCCATGTCTTGCATGATGTTGTGCCTGTTTGTGACTGAATGTAACAGGTGCAGGTTTGCTCAAGCAAAGCAGAATGAGCGTTTTGCAATCTCAGGCATTGAAGCGCAGGGTCATTTTGCCTCATTGAGTCACAGTCTTCCAAGCTCAATCAAAAAAGATAAGTTATTTCAGTTCTCATTTCATTTTTCATCATTTGTAACTGTTTATCTGTTGTTTAAATGTCGTTTTGTAGCTTGACAAAGGGGATTACCTGGAAAATTTGCAGATTGTGTGTTTGTGTCCTAATTAATAAGCATTCTTTTGAACCTTTTAATTTTACGTGTTTGGATATCATTGAAATGCCATCAAACTTTTTCAGTGACGGTACCAGTAGGAAAAATAAATTTGCTGGATATTTATACTTGCATTGCAAAATGATTTGTTACTCCATGCTTGTTTGGACTGCCACTATTGAAAGATTCATCTCACTGAAAATGAACTTTTTTTGAAAGCCAGCATTGCAGCTTTTAAAAAAAGTTTTTATATACTTTGTTCTTCTTCCTTTGCTTCTTTGTTTCTGTCTTGTACTTTGTGTGTGTGTATGTGTGTTTTCTTTCTTTAATTTTGTGTTGCACTGTGTGTCAATAAGTACATATATGCATTACCAAGGACGTATAAAACAAGCTATTTCTTAACACACATGAAAACATTACACAAATGAAAATAATACGTAAATTAAACATACACACACACAAACAGAGACTCAGATATAACGTTCCAGGAAATAAATGTGGAAGAAGAAAAAAAGGGGTGGGTGGGGGGGTCAAGCACAAACACACTGAAAACTGACTGGCACACTTTGTTAAGTGATTGCCCAGGTTGTAAAGTTTGGTAGTCCATGTGTGTGTGATAAACCCATTTTTTCGCGTGTGTGTGGAAAACCCAGTAGTACTGTTCTCTGAGCTGGAGGTGTACGTGTTACTGGTAAACCATCTTGTATGAAATAAACCCACTTCTTCATGTGAACATGTTTATTGGTGTGTTTGAAGTCCAGCAATTTCCTGTGGTGGGCACATTGACGAGAGGCAGAAGATTCAGGGGAGTGAATGTGATTCAGGGGAGTGAATGTGGTTAGTCCAGTACGTTCAGAAAAGGTGGAACCCAGTTTAACTCTTTGGAAAGAAACCCACTTGCTAGCTTATGAATATGTGTGTGTGCATGCGTTTGCATGTCGGTACGTGTGTGTGTTCATGCATTTGCATGTTTGTGTGTATGCGTGAACGCACACACGTGTGCGTTGTGTGTGTGTGTATTTATATGGTAGCACCGACTCAGCAGAAGCAAAGCTGCCGGTGCCACAAGCTGCACTGTCACGGACAGTGGCCTTCACTGCATGGGGCTAATGCATGGGGCACTGACTGGGTGGACTAGCTAGCCCTGGGCTACCCGGGCTTGCGGTGGGCCCTACCCGGCTGCTGCTTACTTCTAGGTAATTCTAGTCATTCTGTTGGCCGGCCCAGTCAAGAACTGAGTGCTTGGATCCGGTCTTCGCACCACAAGAGCACACACTGCCGTTCCAGCTCTGATCCAGACCTGTTGACTGCTTTCTGGCTCAGTGATCCTGACCTGTTGACTGCTTTCTAGCTCAGTGATCCTGACCTGTTGACTACTTTCTAGCTCAGTGATCCTGACCTGTTGACTGCTTTCTGGCTCAGTGATCCTGACCTGTTGTCTGCTTTCTGGAGAGGCCGGTAGAAAGAGTGGAGAGGGAGAGAGGCCGGTAGAAGGGTGGGGGGGGGGGGGGGGAGAGAGAGGCCGGTAGAAAGAGTGGAGAGGGAGAGAGGCCGGTAGAAAGAGTGGAGAGGGAGAGAGGCCGGTAGAAGGGTGGGGGGGGGGGGGGGGGAGAGAGAGAGGCCGGTAGAAAGAGTGGAGAGGGAGAGAGGCCGGTAGAAAGAGTGGAGAGGGAGAGAGGCCGGTAGAAAGAGTGGAGAGGGAGAGAGGCCGGTAGAAGGGTGGGGGGGAGAGAGAGGCCGGTAGAAGGGGGGGGGGGGGGAGAGGCCGGTAGAAAGATGGAGGGGGGGGGGGGAGAGGCCGGTAGAAAGAGGTGGAGGGGGAGCGAGAAGGGGGGGGGGGGAGGCCGGTAGAAAGAGATGGCGGAGAGAGTGGAGGGGGAGAGAGGCAGGTAGAGAGAGGTGGGGGGGGGGGGGGTAGACTGAGAGCGAGGGTGGAGGGGGGAGCGTGAGAGAGAGAGAGCCAGGTCGGGGTTGGGGGTCATCTCATTCAAGAAAATCAAGAAGTCACAAATAATAAGAAAACAACAAAAACAAATTCTGAACAATGTAAACCGGAAGAAGAAGGTAAAGAAGAAACAAAAATAACTACAGACCTTACTGATGACTGTGGGTGTAACACTCACCAGTAGGCTCAATTACGCACTTACTATAACACTTGATGTAATCACTGTCGTAGCTGTTAGCCGGTCAGTCATGTCTGGAAACTGACCGACCTCCTCTTCCTTCGCCTCACACACACGTGCCACGCCATGCCACACAAAACATCCTCGTCCACCACCCCTGACCCTGACCACGGCCTGACCCGTTCGTCTGCTGTTGTGGCATACACGTCGCCGGCTTGGGTGGCTGCGTGCCGCGTGGCTGTGGCCTGAAATAGCACAAGGGGCCGAATTGTCTAAGCTGGGAACGAAATAAAAAGCCAAAGTAAAGAAATAAAAGCAAAAGTAATGATTTTGTGTCAAATATATTGGGAAAAGGTCCGTTACCAACATATCCAAAAGGTACACCGATAGAGGTGTCGCAAGGTGTTTGTTTTCCCCGTTGTGACGTAATCAAATTACCGGGTTGTTTTGTTTTGGCCAAAGATGGTCATGTAGCACCTCGTTGGAAAGCTTGGAACATACCCTGTGTAAAACTGATAACTAAATCATGATTTGACGCAGTACAAGCCGGAGAATCCTGGAGATTATAAGCATTCCGCTGTTTTTGCATCATACACTCGCATAATCAGTCTGTACGGAGCAATACGTTTTACACTTAGTGGCTACTCGCGCTCCATAGAGTTCTGCATTAAGGACAGCATCTGCAAGAAAATGTCCTCGAACTGCTCTGGCGATGGCTTTGCCAGTCAGCATGTGTGTGACAGAATTCTGAGCAAAGACCACTTCCAGCAATTGTTGAAGGCCCGATCCTGCCGCCAGTCGTCCCGTGCAGACAAGAAAGCTCATTGCTGTGTGAAATCCCCCAACCCGTAGGACGATGGACCGTGGGACACAGTCAGGTGGCTCATTGTCAACGACCTCCGTGGCTTTCCACCACAGGGCTGGTCAAAGATGAGAACTGGTGTGGCTCCATAGCGTAGTGCCAGAGATGAGTTTAGAAATATGCAGCTCATGTTGGTTGGGTCCATATCTATCATGGGTAGGAAAGGAAAGTACTCTGACCGGGATATATCCCATCGTACACATTCTGCATCATCCGAGACCAGCCTGGATAAGGGGGAGGATACCTTCCAAGGAATGTATTTTGTTTTTATCCTCAGCAGTGAAGTTCTGCAGCACCGCCTCGTAAGCCAGTGACAGATCGACGACGGAAGCATCAAAACAACATATAAAGACTTTGCCCATGGTGCATGACATTGTCTCTAGTGTTGCAGTGACTTCTCGGCGTATGGCTTTTTGCTGTTTTGTGCCAGGAGTGGCCGCACCGATAATTCCCATTCTATGGAATGTCCCAGCACCATCCAGTGTTTTGAATGCCCATCCCATGGAAAGTTCCAGCATCATCTATTGTTCTGACCTGGTGATCCATGTTGTTGCCGATGAACTGAGTCCAGCTGCTTGGACGGCTGCCGGCCAGCTCTGTTCCTTGACCGAGTGCAGCAAATAATTAAAGAAAGGTTTGACCTCACTGTAAGATGAAGAAAACTCCGGTCTATGCAAGTGTTCAAGGCGATACCTGGAACCAGTCGCGTGGTGCAGTGCAACACAAAGTCCAGTCTGAAGGGGTGAGATGAGGACCTTTGGCCTTGCTGCTTGCAATAGAGCCTTAAATTATCCAGAGAAGCTGTTTTGACTTCAAGTTCTTTCTTCCCTGCAACAGCAACAACAAAAAACTCAAAAACTAAAAGTGAAGGTGGTATGTAGTCTAAATTTGCTGCTAGGTCTGCGACCTTCGCACCTGAAGCGTACTCTTCCGATGTTTCAATGTTGATATTAACAAGCAGTAGCTTTGCTGCTATTTGTATGCTTCATTCCTGTCACCACCACTCTACACGTGTACCTCTCCTGAAAAACAGACAAACTGCTTTGGCTTCCCATTCGAAAACATATTAAGGGGCTTGTACGTGTTTCAGTGCTATAAACGGTTCTGGTCCTGCTTACCTCTCTCAACTGCTACATGTCTACACTCCGTCTCGTACACTACACTCTTTTTCTGACACACGCATGCTGAAAATCCAACAGTACAAACGCAAGACTCATGGTTTTCGCACTGTCTCTTGCTTTGGACCCCACAGTTGGAAAACACGACGGAAACTTGTCTCATGGTAAATTTTCTTATTCTTTTTTTTCGCTCGTTTTCAGAACCCACCATTTCTCAGATATCTAGCGGTATTACTGAACTCTCGAGCAGGTTGGATGATTGCATTGCCAAGCTCAGCATTCAGAATTGTTTGCAGACAAGATACTGACCAGTGAACCCCAAAATCAACTATTACTGTCAGTTGCATCATGCATCTTCTTTCGAAAGCAAGGCAACAACAATGATAAACTGAAGTCCGCTGTGGGGGGGGGGGGGAAGAGAGAGAAACTACACTAGAGCAGGTGATTTTAATAACTATTTTGAGGCGGTAGAGCTACTAGCTAGGCAGAAAGAAGATTGGCTCTAAAACAATGCCTAACTTGAACAAAGACCAAAGGAAAGAAACAACAACAGCAACAACAAAACGGAATGATGACTCCAAGAAGGAGGGCCAGATACGAGAATCAAAGCTATTCCCGTCAAGTTGGATGCTGTGTGATTATGGAAGAGAAAAATAACACATCCTGTGCTTTTAAACAACTTTTATGTTCACACACATAAAGAAAAAAAGGAATCTTTGATTTGTTGCGATTTTATGCGAGTGATAGTTCTTACAGTATACAAAAGCAAACAAGAATAATGGCGCCTTTTGCTAGCCATACTGAAGCGTAAACAAGCCTACACGCAGGTATTTTCAGGTCATGACGCGCTGACTCAGTCAAGGCCTTGCGTGCAGTGCGTGCAACGCGGAATGGTGCTATGACTGGCGAAAGTTGCCAACCGCCTTGCAATCTTACCCGAGTAAATAAACTTTGATTTTATTTTAAGGTGCCTCGCGACGCTTACTTTTTTCTACTTTTTATATATGTTTTATTTTTACGTTTTCTCTGCTCGATGCACTAGGTTTAATTACTTTTGCCTTTATTACTTAGGAGATTCAGTCCCCGCTTAGGCAAGAAACTAGGAATAGACCACTCCACAACACACCGCTTCCAGCCGTAAGCTCCGCCCCTCTGGCAAGCGACCGGAAAAGATGGCTGCAGCCGAATCCAAACGTACTCTCGATCTCTTGCCAGAAGACCTGTCGCTGTTGTGTTTGGTCAAAGCCCGTCTGTTTTAAATTGACAGGCTTTGGTTTTGGTGAGAGAAAACTCACCCAAAGGTCAAAGCGGTCTTTTGAGACACAGGACCCTGTGTTGGTAATATAACTGGTCTGCTGTTAGTCTTATCATGCCCTCCTTGGTCAGATGGGAAAGGGAAGGGACAGTTTACATCCCAGGGAGGGTGAAAAGGGTTTCAGCTTGCCAAAGCAATTAGTAACCCAAACAGACACTTCCAGCCTCTCTCCTGCAGTGGTCCAGGTTTTGTCAAGACCAAAGCCCAGATGGTCAAGACCTCTGACAGTTGGGAGTACCAGATTACACCACCCTCTACACAGAACAGTTAGAAACTAGCGAACTCCAACTCCGGCCTAGTAGTGGAGAGAAGCAGCAATACAAGAGGGGATGGTAGACGGCAGTGTTACTTCTATATCTGTGACAGTGCAGAGTTAAGCCCGTTCTTAATTGGGCGAATGTTTCTTCGCGAACCTAGCTGGAAGTATTCGGCGAAGCTAGTTGGTTCTTAATTGGGCCAACTTTTCTTCGCGAACCTAGTTGGAAGTATTCGTCGAAGCTATATTCGGGGTCCAAAAACCTTCGCTCAACATGTTCTGGGAACATTCGCCCTAGTTGGACGATCATTGCCGCTGATTGGCTGAGAGCAGAGCTCTCCTGTAAATGAAGAAAAAACCAAAATAAAAATGGATGACGGTGTCGCTAGGTTCTTCACTCGCTTCGAAGGGAATTTGTTTATTTGTTGACATGTGGAAGGCGCAGCCTTGTCTCGGAGAACCCAGAATGAGATAGTAGTTAGTTGAATTACCCTGTGAGGGATGATTAAAGTATACTGACTTGACTTTAGCCTACATTTTCGATCATGCTGTCTGCTGCGCGTCTCAGTGCCGCAAGTTCGGGCCGAAGCTTGCATCTCATTACAAGCCAGTTAAGAATGAAGTAAAGTCTGGACTGTCTGAACCATATTCGGCGAACTAAATGTTCAATTAAGAAACGAATCATAGTTCGTCGAAGTGTCCGAACCGGGTATGTTCGGGCGAACAAACATTCGTCCAGTTAAGAACGGGCTTTATAGCCACAGGGATTGGGGTTAATTTTGTGTTGCTTCTGTTATGTGCAGATTTCTTCATGTGTTAGTTTAGTAGAATTAATGAAATTTAATTAATGCTGAACAGAAACTTAGGCTAACTATGACAGATCACTTTCTACAAGTTACTCCAGACCTGCAAGAGAAATATATCATTGAAAGCACCATGCGTTTGATAAGTGATACAGTAAAACGTTTGGCCACCGCTCGGTCATTTATTACACATACTGTTTATATTTACTTAGAAACTGGGACTGAACTTGTGACATATTACCACTGTGAGCACACTTAACGTTGGATACTTTTTCCCGTGGAATGCATTGTCAAGTTGGATTTTACTGTATAACAAGCGTCAGAACAGGTAGGATATTTCACTGATTTAGCCGGCATGCCACACAGTACAATGAGGGGGAGGGGGGGGGGGGGGAGTTGGTGGGGGGGTGGGAGCGTGCGTGTGTGAGCTGACCGTTAGCTGACCGTTTTCTGGACCCTTCGGCGCAACTAAATATGGCAGTGGCTGAAGGAAGGATGTCGTAAACCAGTACTTGGAGTTTGGGTACTGTCACACTCCGAGCATCGCTTTCCGGCACCTTCCTCCAAACTCTGCCAGATTTAGTTACGCCTCTGAAGGGGCACTCTTTATCTCCGCGCAGCTGTCCGCCGTCGGGGTCAGCGCCCTCCGAAAGGTTCGGGAGTACATGATAAGACTGCGGAAGCAACCTAGCGCCCAAGCACCCACGTCAAACATGAGGCGTATCCATCCCGGGTTAAAAAGAAAAGAAAAAAAAGAAGAGTTCCGTCTCGATTCAAACGATTTTGGTTTGATTTGCGCTGGCATAAGCAACATGGTCAGTTATGAAACAAACGTCTGATATAATTTGAGTTGTTTGTAACTGACAAACTTACTAGTGTTTGAGCACTAACAAAAAAACTGCTCGTTAGCTGACAGTTTTCTGGACCCTATGGCGTAACTAAATACGGCAGTGGTTGAGGGAAGGATGTCGTAAACCAGTGCTTGAAATTTGGGTACTGATCAGACTCTGTAAGCAGCCTAGCGCCCAAGCACCCACGTAAACATGAGACGCATCACCCGGCCGGGTAAAAAACAACAAAAAAAAAACAGAACAAAACAAAACAAACAACCAAAAACCAAAGAGTTCCGTCTCGATTCAAATGATTTTGGATTTATTTGAGCTGGTGTAAGCTCAGTACATGGCCAGTTATAAAACGTCTGATATAATCTGAGTTGTTGTTAGCAAACTTACTACTGTTTAAGCACCAAAACACACACACACACACACACACACACACACACACACACACACACACACACACACACACACACACAAAACAAAAACACAAACAAGCAACAACAACAAAACTGCTCGTCTGGACCCTATGGCGTAACTAAATACGGCAGTGGTTGAAGGAAGGATGTCGTAAACCATTGCTTGGAGTTTGACCCTGACCCTGACCACGGCCTGACTCGTTCGACTGCCGTTCGCTGTGGCCTGCACAGCGGTACCGGGCAGGGTGGTTGCGTGCCGTGCGGCTGTGGCCTGAAATAGCATCAGGTTCGAGCGAGGCTCCAATTACGAGAGTGGGGTTCAGTCACCGAGCAGGCGGTGCACTCGCACCGCTGAAGGCCGGCCTGACCGTGTACTGTGCTGCCGGTCGGCGCGGTGCAGACTCACTCACTCACTGCAAGCGTAGATAAGTACAGTGAAGTAAACATGGTGCGCCCGTCCCTAATAGGTCATCCCGCCTCCGTGGACGTTAAGCAACATAAAAGCCAAAAAAAAAAAACATGGTGCTTAACGTCCACAGAAACCACAAGGATTATTAGGGGTGGGGGTGGCTAACAACAAATTTAGTTTTATCTCCTAGTTATCATGGATGTGGGGGAAAAGGTTGATTATAACAATATACCTGTCGCTACAGCGTGAGTGCCGCCGCACCACCAGGATGACTCTTGCATTTCGGGGGCGCCGATGAGAGCCATTTTCATGTTTCATTAATTGTGATGCGGGACAAAGTCACAAGACAGTTTCCACAAACCACATCCTTTCTGAAGAGAAAGCAGAGAGCCGCCGAAGCGGTAAGTAACAGAGCCGCCACACACTGACCCGACATACAAAACAAACAATAACCGCCACCCGTAAATAAAATAAGTCAAACTCGATAGTGCTAGTTTTTCAACGTGTTCTTCTTACTCAGAATCAGCAGTCAACAGTTCCAGCATTTTCAGTGAAAGAAACCCAAACAAGAAACTAGCTCCTATCGTGTCCCGCCTATGACCCCTAGTCTATGCCGAGCTTTCGCTCCTGCGGCTTTCCCCACCGCAACCAAACCATAGCTTCTAGTCTATGCTGAGCCGGAGCTTAATTCCCTCTCTCTTTCCGTCCTGATGAAGTGATGCTTAATATTAGGGACAAGCTGAGACCAATGCCGAAGCATGGTTCAATATAGCTTTACGTCCACGGAAGCCAGAAGGCTCGTTATGACTGACGGACAGCCCAGGACGGCCACCTCGACTCTCATACAGCTTCTGAACTATGACACTCTTTCTCCTAAGTAAGTAAACCGCATAGTGCTTAACGTCCACAGAAACCATAAGGCTTATTAGGGACGGGGGGAACGGGGTATGGAGGTGGGGGGAAAGAGATACTGTATACCTATTGCTACACTGTCACCACCAGAATGACTTCTGCATTAAGATGGGCAGCGAAGAGAGCCATTTTAGTGTTTCATTATGAAGTGATGGACACTGAAAGTCAGTCACAGGACAGTGTCCACAAACCACAGCCTTTTACTTTTTCTCCTGACCAGTACGGCCCACTATATACTGACACTCTCGTCGCCGGTCCCGAGGCGTTAAATGCAAAATACCGGTATGACCATTAACTCGTGTAGCCCCGCAGGGGTACCAATTCAGTATAATAGTTGAAAGGATACACAACCCCGCAGGTGACCACTGCCCGGCCGTACCTGCCCTTGATAACAATCACTCCCTTTGATAACAACCCTTCCCCCAGCCAACAAAGAGTACGAGGATGATCGCTAAACCGTGTGGCCCGGTAGGGGCGCCGATTACAATAGTCAAAGAGTGCACAACACCATTGTGTTGCAGGTATCAGACCGAGGTCCTTCTGCTTACCAGCCTAACGCCTTACCGCCAGGCCGCCAAACCGGCTCACACGGCGGCAAGTGTAGGCCTGTAGTAGTAGTAGTAGTAGTAGTAGCAGTAGCAGTAGTAGTGTACTTGTTGATCACTTTTTTTATATTTTTTATAGAGCTATTCTCAGCACTCGAGCAGACTCACTGCGCCCGCATGTGATTCTACAAAGTAAACATGGTGCTTAACGTCCACAGAAACCATAAGGCTTATTAGGGACGGGGAGAATGGGGGGAAGGGGGTATGGAGGTGGGGGAAGAGGGAGAGTGTATACCTATCGCTACACTGTCACCACCAGAATGACCTGCATTAAGATGGGCAGCGATGAGAGCCATTTTAATGTTCCATTAATTGTGAGAGACAAAGTCACAAGACAGTGTCCACAAACCACAATTTTTGAAGAGAAAAGAGAACCGAAGCGGTATCGAACCGAGGTCCTTCCGCTTACCAGCCTACCGCCTTACCGCTAGGCCAAACCGGCTCTCTTGTGTGTGATTCTACATGAGTGAACAGCTTTTTATAGCGCGTCTTGAATATTCACCGACTGAAGTGGTGTACATACAGCGCTGACATGGCTGGTGCCACATCAGTGTCAGTCGGAGCGTTCTGTGTACACCATACAACCAGGCACCATGTCACGCCGTCCTGTAAAGCCACATACGTAAGATGCATACGTGTTTAGCTGTAACCTGCTACCTGGCTGCACGTGACCGTTTCAGTGGCAGCGGAGTGACCGGGATCTTTTACGTGCTACTGCATTAACACGGGGGTGGAACGGATACCGATATAAGAGTCAGTACAGAAAGTCGACACTGGAGAATACAATTCTCCCGCCGCTCCTACCGGGACTCGAACCCGCGACCTTTCGATCACGAGTAGTAGCAGCAGCAGTAGGCTGTCAGCTGAGAGGACTTCAGTGTTAAGCCCGTTCTTAATTGGGCGAATGTTTCTTCGCGAACCTAGTTGGAAGTACGATTCGGCGAAGCTAGTTGGTTCTTAATTGGGCCAACTTTTCTTCGCGAAACTAGTTGGAAGTATTCGTCGAAGATACCTTCGGGTTCCAAAAAGCTTCGCTCAACATGTTCTGGGAACATTCGCCCTATTGGACAATCATTGCCTCTGATTGGCTGAGAGCAGAGCTCTCCTGTGGATGAAGAAAAAACCAAAATAAAAATGGATGACGGTGTCGCTAGGTTCTTCACTCGCTTCGAAGGGAATTTGTTTATTTGCTGACTTGTGGAAGGCGCAGCCTTGTCTCGGAGACCCAGAATGAGATAGTAGTTAGTTGAATTACCCTGTGAGGGATGATTAAAGTATATTGACTTGACTTTAGCCTACATTTTCAATCATGCTGTCTGCTGCGCGTCTGCCGCAAGTTCGGGCCGAAGCTTGCATCTCATTACAAGCCAGATGAGAATAAGTAAAGTTTGGACTGTCCGAACCATATTCGGCGAAGTAAAAGTTCAATTAAGAAACGAATCATAGTTCATCGAAGTGTCCGAAGTATGTTCGGGCGAACAAACATTCGCCCAGTTAAGAACGGGCTTAAGGCTGCCCAAGCATTCCAGCAGAAGTGAGTGCTCTTCCCGATAAAACATGGCATGTCTCGGTATCGAGCGTTCAGTGTGCAAGGAACCGTACTTACGTGGATAGAGACAGTGGTAGTGGAGAGCGCATAAGGGAACCATGCAAGCGATGGGGGGGGGGGGAGGAGAGACTCCGAGGAAACTAGTTTTGAGAGCATTGGTAATTTACTAATAATTTTACTCTGATATGTATTTGAGTAGGCGAGGATGGACTGGCTGGTTGTTGTGTGCGTGCGTGTGTGTGTGTGTGTGTGTGTGTGTGTGTGTGTGTGTGTGTGTGTGTGTGTGTGTGTGTGTGTGTGTGTGTGTGTGTGTGTGTGTAGAATAAATAAAACAGGATCACTAATGTCTTGTTTTTTTGAGACATTTACCGAAATATAAGACTGAAGAATACACACACCGTATAGAAATGACCTGTGATAAATTTGGTAGTGATTATTGTAGCAAACCGTGCATTGGCTGTGTGAACAGACATGCATAGTGCAAAAATGCAAAGCAAGTGAACCTGGCCTGTTGTATGAGGCATTTAAAAAAAAAAAATTTTTTTTAAATGTAACCATCCTAAAAAGTGACATTATTATTTATAATAACTTCTTTTACAGGCACAGAACAATGCTGCTATTGCCACATTATATAACTTGTATTATATAAGTGCGGTGTGCTCATGCTCACCCTTGTCGGTGAGATACAGTGCTATAAAAATAACAGCCATTGTTATTATTGTTATCACATAACTGATGCACGTTAAACCTTATGTGATATAGCTAAGAACATGCTGTTGTCTTTAAAAGAACATGCTGTTGTCTTTACTCATAATGAAAAGTATTCCATATAAACAAAACCCGAATAGAAACATGTAAAAAAAACTTTTTTTGTAATCCTCAATAGCAGCATTTTTGGACAGCCTGGAAGAGAACTGCACCAGACTCGAGTCGCACAATTGTTGGCAGCGAAAGGGTTAACTTATTTGCTGTTCGTGCATTCTGTGTGCTAATTCTTCTCTGCCCGTGACCGACAACGAAGCAACGCCATTCTCAATGACGACGGGCGATCACTCAGCCACACACTGTGGGGTCAGTGACCTTCCAGTGTGTGTGTGTGTGTGTGTGTGTGTGTGTGTGTGTGTGTGTGTGTGTGTGTGTGTGTGTGTGTGTGTGTGCATAGTTACGTACTAACAGCAATGCAGACGTCGGTCAAGGACGATGCGCTCCGACGACACAGGAAAGGTGAGCTGAGCGCAGTGCCGCGCGAAAGAGACCAGCAATACTACTGCTGCTGCTGCTGCTGCTAAAACTGCTGCTGCTGCTGCTAAAACTACTGCTGCTGCTACTGCTACTACTACCACCTCCTCCTCCTACTAGTACCACCACCACCACTACTACCTATTACCTACTACTACTGACTTGGTGTTGATGCTCAGCGCGCTTGTTCACATGCATGTAAATACAGCATTTACATTTACTGACGTATTATACATGAAATCTCACAATGTATATTACATATGTAACAGACTGAACTAATATGTAGTAATCTGAGTAAGATGGAGTTTGCTGGTCACACCGTGACGGTAGCACAGACAGGCAGACACAGTAACCCCAGGCAGACACAGTAACCCCCAAACTGCAGGCAGACACAGTAACCCCCAAACTGCAGGCAGACACAGTAACCCCCAAACTGCAGGCAGACACAGTAACCCCAGGCAGACACAGTAACCCCCAAACTGCAGGCAGACACAGTAACCCCCAAACTGCAGGCAGACACAGTAACCCCCAAACTGCAGGCAGACACAGTAACCCCAGGCAGACACAGTAACCCCCAAACTGCAGGCAGACACAGTAACCCCCGAACTGCAGGCAGACACAGTAACCCCCAAACTGCAGGCAGACACAGTAACCCCCAAACTGCAGGCAGACACAGTAACCCCAGGCAGACACAGTAACCCCCAAACTGCAGGCAGACACAGTAACCCCAGGCAGACACAGTAACCCCAGGCAGACACAGTAACCCCCAAACTGCAGGCAGACACAGTAACCCCCAAACTGCAGGCAGACACAGTAACCCCCAAACTGCAGGCAGACACAGTAACCCCAGGCAGACACAGTAACCCCCAAACTGCAGGCAGACACAGTAACCCCCAAACTGCAGGCAGACACAGTAACCCCCAAACTGCAGGCAGACACAGTAACCCCAGGCAGACACAGTAACCCCCAAACTGCAGGCAGACACAGTAACCCCCAAACTGCAGGCAGACACAGTAACCCCCAAACTGCAGGCAGACACAGTAACCCCCAAACTGCAGGCAGACACAGTAACCCCAGGCAGACACAGTAACCCCCAAACTGCAGGCAGACACAGTAACCCCCGAACTGCAGGCAGACACAGTAACCCCCGAACTGCAGGCAGACACAGTAACCCCCGAACTGCAGGCAGACACAGTAACCCCCGAACTGCAGGCAGACACAGTAACCCCCAAACTGCAGGCAGACACAGTAACCCCCGAACTGCAGGCAGACACAGTAACCCCCGAACTGCAGGCAGACACAGTAACCCCCAAACTCCAAGCACTGGTTCACGACATCCTTCCTCCAACCACTGCCGTAGCTAATTATGCCATAGGTCCTGAAAAAAGTCTTCAGTCGACGATGCTCAAACGGCAGTAAGTTTAACAGATAACTCCAGTTATATCAGACATTTCTTTTATAACTGACCACGTTGCTTACGCCAGCGCAAATAAAACCAAAATCGTTTGAATCCAGACGGAACTTCTCTTCTTTTTTTCTTTCTTTTTTTTCTTTTCCTTTTTTTACCCGGGGTGCATGCGTCTCATGTTTACGTGGGTGCGGCTTGGGCATAAGTTGCTTCCAAACTCCAAGCACTGGTTTACGACATCCCTCCTTCAGCCACTGCCGTAGTTAGTTTCGCCACAGGGTCCAGAAAACGGTCAGCGAACGAGCAGTTCTTTGTTGGTGCTCAAACAGTAGTAAGTTTGTTACAAACAACTCAAACAAAACGAGGCGTGTCATTTATAGCCGCCAACAAAGTTTACACCAGCGCAAATAAAACCACAATCGTTTGAATCGAGACGGAACTCTTTTCTTACCCGGGGTGGATGCGTCTCATGTTTACGTGCGTGCTTTGGCGCTAGGTTGCTTCTACAGTCATATTAGTACCCACACTCCGAGCATCGCTTTCCGGCACCTTCCTCCAAACTCTGCTAGATTTAGTTACGCCACTGAAGGGGCCCTCTTTATCTCCGCGCGGCTGTCCAGCGACGCGGTCAGCGCCCTCCGAAAGGTTCGGGTACTAATGTGACTGTAGAAGCAACCTAGCGCCAAAGCACGAACGTAAACATGAGACGCATCCACCACGGGTAAAGAAAAGAGTTCCGTCTCGATGATGAGTTGATGCTTAATGTCCTCAGATGTCATTTGACATATTAGGGACAAGCTGTGACCAATGCCGAAGCACGGTTCAATAAAATCCACATACGTAAGGTGTATGCGTGTTTAGCTGTAACCTGCCACCTGCACTTTTTGGCAGAATGACCGGGATTTTTTACGTGCTACTGTGGTAACACGGGGGTGGAACGGATACCGAAATAAGAGTCAGCACAGAAAGTCGACCCTGGAGAAGAAAATTCTCCCGCCGTTCCAGCAGGGATTCGAACCCGCGACCTTTCAATCACGAGTCCGGTGCTCTAACCACTGAGCTATCCCCGCCCCCCATTCCGTCTCGATTCAAACGATTTTGGTTTTATTTGAGCTGGCTTTAAGCAGCATGGTCAGTTATAAAACAAACTTCTCATATAATCTGAGTTGTTTGCAACAAACGTACCACTGTTTGAGCACCAACAAAAAACTGCTCGTTAGCTGAGTTTTCTGGGACCTATGGCGTAACTAAATACGGCAGCGGTTGAAGGAAGGATGTCGTAAACCAGTGCTTGGAGTTTGATTAGTACCCAAACCTTTCGGAGGGCGCTGACCGCGTCGCCGCTGGACAGCTGCGCGGAGATAAAGAGTGCCCCTTCAGTGGCGTAACCAGTTCTGGCAGAGTTGGAGGAACTGAGGTGCCGGAAAGCGATGCTCGTAGTGTGTGCTCAGCCCTGTCATATTCTGAAGCCAAACTGAAAACCATCCTCTTCTCATAGTATTTCCACCCCAACTAATGGCATTCCAGTTTCTGCTGCAGTCAGTGTGTGTGTGTGTGTGTGTGTGTGTGTGTGTGTGTGTGTGTGTGTGTGTGTGTGTGTGTGTGTGTGTGTGTGTGTGCGTGCGTGCGTGCGTTTCGAAAAAATACCTTATGTAAATTGTTTTGGCAGGACTGTGCTCTGCGTGTGTATGGAATATCGTATTTAGGTTAATATGTATCATGTGAGCGCTGAGGGCGTTGATGAGCGCCTGACTGTTACTTCCTATGTCCTCTCACGGCTCGACTACTGCAACTGTCTCCTCATGGCTACACCTAATTCTCCTTGTCTGACTGACGTGAAGAAGTAAAATCCATTCTGATTCTCTTTGTCTGATTGACATAAAGAAGGAAAATGAGACGCTGCGTCAGTCTGTGTGTAAACAGATCAGAGTTCAGTTCAGTAGAGAAATCGGATTTTTCGGGACAGGACAAACCCTTTACACAAATTTAATGATTTGGAACTGTTTTGGCAGTTTAGATTCCGACGAGTGGATATTCTCCAAATGACAAACGAACTGAAAGACGAGCTCGAACATTTGAATCGGAAGGGCGCGCTACCTCCAGTTTTCTCAGCCCGGAGAACAGCGCTGAATCCTTGCCAACAGTGATCAATAGCTCGTCAGTTTCCCTTTTTTTTCTTTTATTTTTCTTGTTCTTCTTCTTGTTTTTTTTGTTTTTTCTTCTCTCTCTCTCTCTCTCTCTCTCTCTCTCTCTCTCTCTCTCTCTCTCTCTCTCTGTGAAGAAGTCTTTCTTTGAGTATAACTGGGTTTCCTGACCTGTTTTGCCTTCCCATTTGCATTCAGCGCGTCCACTTTTTTTTTCTTTTTTTTGGCCGTGCGGGCAGAAAAGACTGAATTATCTGACGCGCATGCGTAGAGGCTCTAATAACAGGGAAACCCCAAAAGGAGTTCCATCATCTAAAAATAACCGACAGTTAGTTACCTGCCGGCCCTTCCGTGACTCATGCATGCGAACCAAACCAAATTCTTACCGCCACGGTAGCTACCGCCTGGGTAGCGTTTACCGGCAGGGTAGCAAAACCCTTTTCCATGCATGCGCGTCAGATAATTCAGTCTTTTCTGCCCGCACGGCCAAAAGAAAAAAAAAAGAAAAAGAAAAAAAAAGAAGAAGAAAAAAAAAAAAAAAAGGGGGACGCGCTGAAAGCAAATGGGAAGACTCTGCTTTTCACGAACGGTCTGGCGTTCGAACGCACACACCGCAGTAAGAAAGACTTCTTCAGAGAGCAAACATAAAAATAAAAAACACAAAAACAACAACAACAACGAATTGAAAGAAAGAAAAAAAAGAAAAAGAAAAAAAAAAAGAAAAAAACAACAACAAGAAACCCCCCCCCCCCCAAAAAAAAAAAAAAAGGGGGGGAACTGGAGCCGTCCAGGATGTTCATTGGCAAGGATTCAGCGCTGTTCTCCGGCCTGTGAAAACTGGAGGTAGCGCGCCCTTCCGATTCAAATGTTCGAGTTCCTCTTTCAGTTCGTTTGTCATTTGGAGAATAACCGCTCGTCGGAATCTAAACTGCCAAAACAGTTCCAAATCATTAAATTTGTGTAAAGGGTTTGTCCTGTCCCGAAAAATCCGATTTCTTCGAAGTAGTCGTCTCTGGCGGTAGCGTAGCAGAATAAGAGCGGCCATTTTTAACTCCGTTACCTCCTCCGGGTAGTGTTTACAGGGAGGAACTCGCAGCGGTAAATTAACCCCAAGGCAGGCGCGGCGGGTAGGCCTACCTGGCACCCATGCATAGCGATTTGTCAGTCTACCCCCCGAGGTAGCCGTTACCTTGGAGGTAGCGCGTCTACCTTGGACCCATGCATACAGGACAGTACACGCGCACCGCCTCAAAACGTGACGCAACAAGAACAATAGTGAGCCGTGACGTCATTAATCCGTTTCACTTTATTGACAATCCACTTGGTTCCAAAGGCAGGAGTTGCCGAAGCCAAGCAGTCGAGACAACAATGAAAACTTCTGCAATCAATGCAATCACTTCCTCAACAGGTACAAGTACACCGCCTGGACACCGACCTAAGCCGTAGCTTGTAGTGCGACGCTTTACACAGCTTGAAAATCTGATGGCTGCTTTCATTTACACGCCAAATATCTGTACACTATTCACAATACTCGCTGTGCAGTGCATACCAGTGTATCCAGCATCTGGATGCTAATAATACTTCAACAACAGAATTTCAACACACTATGGCACCTTGCTCTCAACGTGGGGGAAACAACAAACAAGGCATAAGGATAGCAACAAGGTCATTTCGGCCCCCCCCCCCCCCCCCCCCAACACTGCACAGAGAGAGAGAGAGAGAGAGAGAGAGAGAGAGAGAGAGAGAGAGAGAGAGAGAGAGAGAGAGAGAGTGTGTACGTGAGGTACTGGATTTGAAAGTCCTGTCAACCACACAGGTTCACCCCAGGACAGTCAAACTCAGTTCATAAGCAAATGCACATTTCAAAACTCTTCTCATATATAAACCTTTTGTCACTTAGTCAATTCACAAAACCTATCATATTGCAAACATAAAACAAAACATACACACACAAACATCAAACACAAATTTTCGAAGAGTTAGTCCCTTCAACATCACCTCTGTTACAAGGGCACATAAGGCTCGGACATGCTGGCGTCATTGACCATTCCGTCTAATTTGTTGATACCAGATTAAAAAATATATAGAAAAGGAATGGACACACACAATACAAAATTAAAAAACATTCTACGAATGCATAATGGCAAATATCAGTGCTATATAGCAGCAAGCTGCACATACCACCTGCCAACTATCATCTCCTAGCTGCTCAGCAAGAGCTGTACAAAAAAGCCTAACTCTTAATGGGGGGGGGGGTAGGGAGAGTAAACTTGAAAACTTGAATACTCAAGGATAGTGGCCTTAGGTCCATTTGCACCTGTCATCCAGTCCTTGCAATTAGGTGCAAATGAATGAATAAACTTTAATTTACGAGGGTAGTGGAGAAGACTCGAGGTCATTTTACATCCAGCCCTCGCTGGAGGGAGAGAGATGAGAGAGAGAGAGAGAGAGAGAGAGAGAGAGAGAGAGAGAGAGAGAGAGAGAGAGAGACACACACACACACACACAAAGAGAAATGAGAGAGAGAGAGAGAGACACACACACACACACACACAAAAAAGGGGGTGCGGGGGGAGGTGGGGGGGGGGGGGGGGGTACAGGACAAACTGGCACCATGAAGCCAAAAATATTGTTTTTGTGTATGGTTCCAAAAAGTTGACAGAGAAGCAATCTAACACATACCAGATAAGAAGCTGTGCATGGCTACAAAACAGACTGTATTTTTCGCTGTTGCAAACAACACAATGCACAATTTACAAGCTGCCAAACTAAGCACAAAAAAGGCAACAACAATAGACCCACCACCCTCCCTCCCTCCCCCAAAATACAAAAAACACCAGACCCCCCCCTCCCCACAACAAAACCACACACACAAAACAAACAACAACACACAAACAAAAACAACACACACAAACCAACCAACCACACACACATGAAAAAGTTTGTTCACAAGGTTTGTCACCTTGCACTGCAATATACCCGCTGTTATTTGCCTCACAACACCGCGAGTCACAATCCTTCAGTTAGTAAATGATTTTATGCCCTCTCAACTTGTCACAAGACAACCACGGTCATGACATCCCACAAAACAAAACAAAGTCTGGTGGTTGCAAATGGGTCAGCAATCCAGTAGATATGGCAGAAACAGACACAATATATATATGAATCTTCACTGTGACCTTGACCTTGAAGACAGCGAATCAATTCTTTTCAAAGGACTCTCCAGATCATGATGATGCATGGCTAGGTGAAGTTTGGTTACAAAAGGTTCAGCAGTTGAGAAGCATGTATCATCTGTATGAACAGTCACTGAAATTTTGAACCTTTGCTGTGACATTGACCCTGAACATGGCATTCTAATCTTTTCACAAGACATTTCAGCTTCAGATGTACCACCGAAGTTAAGTATGCTTGCAAGCGGACCAGCAGTTTCAAAGATACAAGAAAAACAGTCATATCTGGATAATATGAGCCACCACTGTGACCTTGAACTTCAAAGATAGCAAACCAGTATTTTCTATTAACACACTGACTCATGATGATGCATCACCATACCAAGTTTGGTTGCAATTTTATGGTTTAGCAGTTCCACAGATATAACGGACAACCACTCACAGAAAGCTGGATCCCTCACTGTGACCAGGACCAGAGCAATCCAATATTTTCACTGGACACTTTGGCTTATGATAATGTGCCATGGAATGAAGCTTGGTTGTGAAAGGATCAGCAGTAAGGATGATACAGTAAAGAGTCCTATTTTCATGACACAAATCCTCACTCTGACCCTGACCTGTAAGATAGCTGCTATAGAAGCAATTTTCTTGCACGACTTTCTGGCCAGTGATGACATAACAAGTTTTGGTTACAAACAGTTTGAAAGGTTCAGTAGATAATGTCCCGACAAAACCTGGCCACAGGGACAGTGTGATTCCAGTATACCACCTTTCTAACTTTGGTACAGGGGCTGTCAAAAAAGGATGAGAGCGTATGTGCCAGAGAGAGAGAGAGAGAGAGAGAGAGAGAGAGAGAGAGAGAGAGAGAGAGAGAGAGAGAGAGCCTGAGTCTAAAATGTATCCATCATCTAACAGGTCTGGGAATATACAGCCCCAACCACCCAAACAACGACAGCAAAAAAGACAACAAAAACAACAACAAACAAGCCAGAACAGAAGTCAAGCAAAAGACAAATGATGTCAAATGACACTGGTATCTAATTTTGTTGTTGAATTATTTCCCTGTAACCACAAAATACTTCATTTATAATACACACCAGCTGTCAGGCTGAATGCAGCAAATCAATAACTCACATTTTATAAGATACAAATTGCTGATTTCAGAGATGACACCAAATCTACACACCAGTAATATACAGAGGCAACAAACTGCTAAAAACAAAAACAAAAAACAACTGAAATATGTACACATTATCTACAAAAATATACATTTTATATTAACACACACACACACACACACACACACACACACACACACACACTTCTTTCGTTTTCACATAACTCACAAAACTGTACACATAAAATGTCACAAGTGATTCAACATGATAAGAAAGTTAAGTAATGTCACTTAAGATCAGAATACACAAAAGGTTCAGAATGAAGCCCTTCAACCAGACACAAAGAAACATTGTGTTAACTCCACAGAAACACCTTTTTTCAAAGTAAGCACAGTTATTTTACAACAATGGAAAAAGACAGATGCACCTGGAATTACTACCTCCTGTGATGTACTGTTAATTTGGAGTTCAAATGGACTGTTCTTGGGAAGGGGGGGGGGGGGGGGGGGCATCACCTACTGAGAACTCCACACCTAACCAATCCCCTGAACCTTGCTGTGTGCTCAGCGTGCAGGAGCAGCACGCAGAGAAAGGAGACAACATAATGGGTTAACGTGGCTCACACACTCCAAACTCCAAGGAGACTAACTCATTCTTGATGAACAGTGAACACATTCACCTAAAGAAGAAGACCCCCAACCCTCCCCACACCCCCAACCAAAAAATAAACGAACAAACCATGAAACAACCAAATCTATAAGAGCAAAAACAAACTAAAACAGAAAACTAAAGAGCTGAGGATGAATATGCTGTACCATTGCAGGTTAAGGAAAAAGAAGGCAACTAAAAACTAAATGAAAGCTCATTAGCATAAAGAAGAAAAAAGAAAGAAAAAAGGTGAATCATGAGGCTCAGTTAAGGTCAACAGGATATACAGTATACAACTATGTGTACAGTCACAGAACCCGAATGAAGCCATGACTTCTTAAAGTGGTAGCCAAGTGGCCGCTGCTAGAAAATGAACCAGAGGATTCCCATTGCACATGTGAAGAAGAAAAACGAAAATGAAGAACAAAAATGAAGAGAAGAAGAAGTAAGAAAAAGAAAAGAAGAAGAAAAAGAAGAAGCAGAAGAAAGGGTTCTGTCACTAAAAATGCGTTTCATAGGCAGTCATAGGTACAACTGAGTTGTGAGCAGTACAAATTTAAGGTAGAGCTTTGACAAATGTGAACCACTCTCATAATTATGACCTACACAATTGACAAGGCAGTCAAAATCATCCTTACTCAATGTGAAAATATCTCTCATAATGATGACCTACACAATTGACAAGGGATTAAAAAACAGTATTACAATATGAAAATATCTGAAACACTGAACTAAGACCTCCAGGTGATGTATTCTCCAATTATTTCACAAACTTACTACTCACTGTGTCCTTCTTTGGCCAGAAAGGGTGAAAAATGCTTCTTGTGGCAATAATTAACCCATTCACTGCCAGCAATTTTGTATTTCTTACACAATTTCCTCCCAGGATCAGTCTAGACAGAAAGGTTAAGCTGACCTGAACTGCTCCTTCTGAGAACTTCATTTCATGTGAGAATATGTAAGCAAAGTGTACAATACCTAAGCAAAGTATACAGTGTCCTACAAGCAGATGGAAAACACTTTGCCAGTAGCATCATATCATGTCACAAGGGCAGCCAACGGAATAATACCCCTTTCTTCTCCCCCCGCCACCCCCCTCTCCACCAAAAATAACCCCACCAACCAATAACAAACAAAAAGAAGAAGAAGAAGAAGAAGAAGAAGAAGAAGAAGAGAGAGAGAGAGAGAGAGAGAGAGAGAGAGAGAGAGAGAGAGAGAGAGAGAGAACACAGGAGAGAAGTGGCATACAGAAGTGCTTACCCAGTTTAGGTCAGGAATGGCTGCAGCATTTGAGGACATTTCTGTAGCACAATGCAAACAGCTCTTTATCCTGGCAGAGAGTCATTAACAATTGATAATTTAAAAATATATATGTTTGATGATGAGCTTACCAGAGAAAGGACCATTCTCTTTACCACAGCAGGCAACAGTGAGGCATGCTGAAGACCTGTGCTTGCCACAAATCCATCTATTATACATCTGTACAAAATGACTAGTATTACTATTAGAAATGTTTTTTTGTTTTTTAAATAAAAGAATCACATGATCAATGGACCACCCATGCTGCTTTTACTAACAAACAAATCCAGGCAAAATATATTACCCCAAAAAGCTGCTTTTCAACAAAAAATGCCAATACATTTTTTGGGACCAACAACACTTATTTTCAAGGTTAATCCAGGTGGCTCAAAGTTCAAGTGTTTGTTATTATGCACTCAGATGTTGAATTACAGATACCCAGTAATACTCCTCACACTTACCCTAAGTATAAGGGCATAAAAGGATGCAAAGTTCAGTAACCTCCATACACAAACAAACAGTACAAGGCCCAGAGCGCTTGTGCAGGATCTACACACAAGGGACTTAATCAGTGCTCGAAAGAGCCTCTGGGGGAGTTTATCTACCTTGTATTTGCTTGCATGCCAGGTGAGAGTTCCTGTGGGTGACTTAGGTCTTTGTTGTGTTTGTGTGGTGTCTTTCGAGCGCTGATTATCTCCCTTGTGTTGATTCTCTACACACAGAATTCTGCAAAAACTGACAAAATCAGTGCGACACTGAGCGATTTTTTTAACCTCTGTACCTTTTTACATCAACTGTTCCATGAAATGCAAGCGACTTCCCACAACATACGACTTAATGACAACCCAGACAGAAGTGCCAAATCCTGTAACAAATCAGTGTGTGTGTGTGTTGGGGGGTGGGGGGGAAGGAGACTGAGGTGATCATGAGTGAAAAAGGATAAAAAATGATTTGTGTGTTATCTCTATGGATAACGTCTTGAAAACCCCCTGATGTGTGAAAACTCATCAGACCCATACATCAACAACATACAAACAACTCCCCAAAGACCCACCCCCACCCCCCACCTTGAAACCACACACACATTGATGCAGGCACCTACACTGCTGCCATCCACAAGAGAATCAACAGATATACACTACTGCCTAAAACATAACTGGGCACATGATTCATCTCAACACCCAGTTTGTCAATCTCTAGCACATTATTCACCTCAACACCCAGTTTGTCAATCTCTAGCACATTATTCATCTCAACACCCAGTTTGTCAATCTCTAGCACATTATTCATCTCAACATCCAGTTTGTCAATCTCTAGCACATGATTCATCTCAACACCCAGTTTGTCAATCTCTAGCACATGATTCATCTCAACATCCAGTTTGTCAATCTCTAGCACATGATTCATCTCAACACCCAGTTTGTCAATCTCTAGCACATTATTCATCTCAACACCCAGTTTGTCAATCTCTAGCACATTATTCATCTCAACATCCAGTTTGTCAATCTCTAGCACATTATTCATCTCAACATCCAGTTTGTCAATCTCTAGCACATTATTCATCTCAACACCCAGTTTGTCAATCTCTAGCACATTATTCATCTCAACATCCAGTTTGTCAATCTCTAGCACATGATTCATCTCAACACCCAGTTTGTCAATCTCTAGCACATGATTCATCTCAACATCCAGTTTGTCAATCTCCACAGTGCCAGCTGACTGACAAGGCATTTGGCAAGAGCTGCAGCCATCATTTGGTAAACAGCTCCTTTAATGTGTGTGTGTGTGTGTGTGAGAGAGAGAGAGAGAGAGAGAGAGAGAGAGAGAGAGAGAGAGAGAGAGAGAGAGAGAGAGAGAGAGAGAGAGATTGACTGAACTTTAATTATGCAAGGATAAAAGTTTAGGCATGAATGCCTGTCAGGCAAGCTCCTTGAAACAATTACAAAAGAGAGAGAGAGAGAGAGAGAGAGAGAGAGAGAGAGAGAGAGAGAGAGAGAGAGAGAGAGAGAGAGAGAGAGAGAGAGAGAGATTGACTGAACTTTAATTATGCAAGGATAAAAGTTTAGGCATGAATGCCTGTCAGGCAAGCTCCTTGAAACAATTACAAAAGAGAGAGAGAGAGAGAGAGAGAGAGAGAGAGAGAGAGAGAGAGAGAGAGAGAGAGAGAGAGTGTTGTGACTATAGTTTTAAATAAATCAGTGTTGAAACGTGTGGCTATATGCTAGTGCCCTTGCACTGATATAATGGTTGACTGGGTGTAAAAACACCAAGTTACTTACTTACCTTGACAATGAATCTGTAAGTTGTCGTCAAAAAGATATTGTAACTTTGTGAACAAGTTGAGGCAGTGGTATTCAATAGGTCCAACTGTGTGGTCCTGAAACTTGTTGTCGCAAGCGTTGACTATATTATTTATTCTTCTTGCTTCTCTTTGTCTTCTACTACTTCTTCTTCTTCCTACTGACCCCCTTCCTCTTCTTTCCTTTGCACATCTTATTGTTTAGGTTTGGACCAGTATCAAAAGTGATAGTTTTGCAAAGTATTGGAATTAAGAATCAACACACAAGTGAGTTAAACAGTGCTTGAAATAGTGACATATGCAACACAAGCACAAAAAAGACGCGAGTTGCCTACGGTAACTGTCACCTGGCATGTGTGTAAATACAAGGTACATAAACTCCACCGCAAGTACATCCTCTTTTTCTTTTAATTACGGTTACTTGTCACTGAATTATGATGACAGAAAGCACTGTCAGTGAGTGATGTATATGTTTCAAGGCTGGCAGCTGTTGTTTGTGTAAATAAAGTTGTATGTGAGCAGTCCAGCTGCGTGGTCCCGAAACCTGTCTCACAGTGTGTGCACACATCAACATGTTTAATTTGGCATTCTGGCCTCGGAAGGTTCGAACCCACAGTCATTAGAGGTTACCAGTAACACCTGATTAGTTTACATGTTCTTTCCTTACTCTTGAATACTTTTTTTGTTTGATCTGTTTACGTTTTCTTTCCTTACTCTTGAATACTTTTTTTGTTTGATCTGTTTACGTTTTCTTTCCTTACTCTTGAATACTTTTTTTGTTTGATCTGTTTACGTTTTCTTTCCTTACTCTTGAATACTTTTTTTGTTTGATCTGTTTACGTTTTCTTTCCTTACTCTTGAATACTTTTTTTGTTTGATCTGTTTACGTTTTCTTTCCTTACTCTTGAATACTTTTTTTGTTTGATCTGTTTACGTTTTCTTTCATTACTCTTGAATACTTTTTTTGTTTGATCTGTTTACGTTTTCTTTCATTACTCTTGAATACTTTTTTTGTTTGATCTGTTTACATTTTCTTTCCTTACTCTTGAATACTTTTTTCTTGCAGCAGCCACCTATGGCTTATTCTGCTGAAGGGCCATCTGTGTGTGGTCCATTTCACGGTCACAATGTCTGCTCTGACACAAGGGTTGTTGCGTCAACCTTCATGCGTACCAGATGGAGGTCAGACAGGCACCAAGTGGGTGCAAGTGTTGAAGCGAGTAGTCCCCCACCATGTCTTGGCCAGGAGCAAACCCCTGCTAGCTGCACTGCCGGCAAGGGGCTGTGTTTACAGCCTAGCAAGCTCACCATCAGCTTGTCAGAGACAGAGGGGCAGAGAGAGAGACAGTATAAATGTTTTAATGAATAAGCCATCTGCCTGTGTCACTGTGAGGTGTGGGGGATGGTGTAAGCAATGATTGTTAGAGAGAGAGAGAGAAAGGGGGGGGGGGGGGGGGGGCAGGGAGGGAGGGAGAGAATTCTACTGATCGATATCAAGAGTAGATTTCTTTTAAACAGTCAAGTCGATGCATTAAAGAATAACTGATTTTATGCACATGTATGAATTATAAACAATAAAGATTCATCTGACGTGATCTGTTCTAAACCTGCAAGTGCACACATTGGCCGTCAGGTTCACTGCTGACAATCGAAACATTTTCCATCCCTTCAGACTGATCAGCTAAAAAAAAAAAAGAAAAAAAAGAAGACTAGCACATCAAGGGGTTCCAAACCAGTTTATCACTATCACAGTACCAGACTTCCAAGTTGCTGCAGGCACTAGAGTTAAATCCTCAACTCTGGCACTCTGACCTTGCTCAGAAGATGATGTCTTAAGCCAAACACCAGGGCAAGACAGTCAGCTGTAAACAATCAGTGATTACAGTTTAATACCATCTAACCTAACTGCATGCCAGAATAAAAGTAAGCTGTCCTTTATTTGGTCCGTCTCATTGGGTACATGATTACACAAACATTTGTTGAGCACCTCATGTTGAGATAAGCCCTAAGCACTTCACAATGGCAGCTATGCAGCGCTGTTCTCCGCTTCCCAGGAGACCACTGTGCTCTTGTCAAAGGCGACTGAATGAGTGACTGTGGCTTTACACAGCGTGTTTTTGAATACCCACTGAAGCGGTTCATGTACAGTAATGTTTGTTGTTATACGGTTGGTGCCATGTGGAAACTGCTGCTGTCTTGGCACATGTTCTGTGTATACCTCACAACCATGCACCAATTTACAGCATCACTGTATTCAAAGCCACCTACATATGGTGCATGTGTTGGTTCATAACCTGCAACCTGCTGGGAGAATGACTGGATCTTGGGGCGGAATGGATACCAAAGGGGGCGGAATGGATAGCAAGCTGAGTCAGCATAGACAGTTGACCCTGGAGAAGAACCTGCTGCTCCTGTCAGGAATCAAACCTGTGACCTTTTCATCACCAGTCTGGCACTCTGCTATTGCTGCTCCCTCCTTTTTAGTCATCATTAATGTATGCCACAGGACCCACAGAAATGGCCCCACTGTCTTGGGTGAATGACCAAGGTGTGTTGCATTCTGTAATACTTCCAGCTGCTTGCCAGCTGGGGCCATTTTCACAGGCACTTGGGCATACTGCGGCTAAAAATTCAGTCTATTTGGGCATACTGCTGCTAAAAATTCAGTCTATTTGGGCATACTGCTGCTAAAAACTCTGTTTGGGCATACTGCTGCTAAAAACTCAGTCTATTTGCACACACACACACACAAAAGGACTTTACTGATGAATGCAAACTAGACTGCTTTTCCCGGCTAACTGTTTGAAACAGACAGTTGGGAAAGCTGTCTGACTGGGGGCAGCTGCATGACTATGAGATACATACATCAGTGAGGTATATACATCAGTGAGGTATATACATCAGTGAGATATATACATCAGTGAGATATATACATCAGTGAGATATATACATCAGTGAGATATATACATCAGTGCATAAGAAAGCAAAATCTCATGACGGTTAATCTGGCATGATTCCATTTATAAGGACTGCATACTATACTGAAATGGCAAAAATCAAGCAACCAAGAAAATGATCTGGCGTGATCCCATCTGTATGGAAACAGCATCTGTTTACATTTACAAAAAGGATTTTTTTTTTGACAGGCTGGAACATGGCTGGTGCCATTGCCCCACAGACTGCCAGATGGGCCTGTCCCAGAAAATTTGTCATTTCTTGGGCGTTTCCTACCTTTCTCCATTAGACAACAAAGATTTCATAAACCAGCCAAGTGGGGGTAGAAAAGCTTATTAAGCTCGTTAGAAAACACATGCGATTACCGAGTCCATTAAGTCCTGACCTTTGGGATCGATAGCAATGTGAAAAGGTATTTGTAAGGCGCTTAGACCTAATGTGAGCCAAAAGCAGAGAATGCAGGCAACACTCCAACAGCATAGCAACGCAAAGAAATGCATGGTTCTGACAGAACTGAAGCCAGGATTTGATGAAAAAAGCACAAAAATAGACAGTCAGACCACATGAACTGATCAACCTGATCACATATACACACACCATTCTCATGCCAAGCATAATTGCTGACACATACTGCCGCACACAGTTGAAGCATGCCATTTCAGTCTATGTATCCTTACAACTTGAATGATGCTTTAGCACTGAGCCTAGCTGCTGTTGACAACCAGAGACCAGGACAAAACGTTTGGCATGAGTGAGAGGATGCAAGTGGAAAACAGTGATAATTGTATAAGTTACATTATATATATACACACACAAACATACCAGTAAAATCCTGTGTTTCAATAGCTTGCAACACCGCTAGATTTATACACAATGTTCAGTCACCACAATGCTGTCTGGTAGGCGTATCAGGGTTACAAAAATAACACACATCCACTTCATCATAAAGCCATGTACAGCACCTGCATAAAACAAAACCCACCTCGGTATGCATACATGCACATAATTATATGCACTCATGCATACATAAAACATGCACTTGCATGTACACATGTCTCCACATGCGTGCACGAGCACATGCATGTGGTATGTTTGGATGCATAAATACTGGTGTGTAAAACCCCCAGCTAACAATCCCTCCAGCCCCACCTTCAGGACTGAATTAACACAGGCACCTAAAGAACTAACCCTTTCAAAACCCATTATCTCCAATACGTAAAACATACTGAAATTAAAAAACACAACAAAAACCTGAAAAAAAGAGATTTTTTCCTTCTTCTTAAACTGACTTTATGTCGGTTTCACATGTGTGGTACTGACCAGGATTCTGTCTTTCTTTTTACATAACTCCCGTATTTAATATTACATCAATTACTAGATTTAATCTTGTTTGTGACAGAGAGATGAAATATAGCTGCACAGGTTAATGACAAGTGTTCTCATTTGTCTGTGTTGCACGCAGCACTACTTTGATACAGATAGGGCATGAAAAGTCTGTGCTAGCACTAGCAGTGCTGGAGGAAGAAGTTCAAACGAGGCTGTGCGTGGAAAACTGGGGGGCCAGCACTTGGGGGTGGGGGTGCTCTGCACTGCTGGCCATGGCTGATGCAAGAGAATTCCCATTTGAAAATAACGCTGATGGAGCATTTTAAAACAAAACATTCAGATTTGAAAATGACACTGATGGAGCATTTTAAAAAGGACAGTTACCTTTAATACTCTTTCTACTGTGTATACACCTGTACTGGATCCAAACAACCCATGCAACTGTAATAAATACTGTACTACCATAGTACATCTGTACATATCAACAACAAGGACAGCAACAACATCCCAGTAAACTGAAGCCTACAGGTAGGAAAATAAAACTGCTCTCTTAACCGCTCTTTAGAAGCAAACTGTTGCACCACGTTCTAACTGTGCAAACCATGGACCTGCAGGTCCGTCACAGTAAGTCCATGGTGCAAACGGCTGCACCATGTTCTAACTGCAAATGGCTGCACCACATTCTAACAGCAAACGGCTGTGCCACATTCTAACTGTCCAAACCATGGCCCTGCAGTCCAGTGTATGTAGGCCCACAATGCAAATTGTTGCATCACGTTCTAACTGTGCAGACTGTTGCATCACGTTCTAACTGTGCAGACTTGCTCCACGTTCTAACTGTGCAGACTTGCTCCACGTTCTAACTGTGCAGACTTGCTCCACGTTCTAACTGTGCAGACTTGCTCCACGTTCTAACTGTGCAGACTGTTGCATCACGTTCTAACTGTGCAGACTTGCTCCACGTTCTAACTGTGCAGACTTGCTCCACGTTCTAACTGTGCAGACTGTTGCTCCACGTTCTAACTGTGCAGACTGTTGCACCACGTACGAGCTGCTTCAAAGGTTTATGCATCAGCGTGTGGGAGTGTCCACATGGCCAGAGCCTGAAGGCATGATGCTGTGGGCCGAGTGGTCACAGAAACCACATGGCCAGAGCCTGAAGGCATGATGCTGTGGGCCGAGTGGTCACAGAAACCACATGGCCAGAGCCTGAAGGCATGATGCTGTGGGCCGAGTGGTCACAGAAACCACATGGCCAGAGCCTGAAGGCATGATGCTGTGGGCCGAGTGGTCACAGAAACCACCACCTAAAATCAAGTGATGAGGAGTAGCCCTGGGCGAGCCGTTCCATCACTGGCCTGGAGGCCTGCGTGAAACAAACAGCAACTTAGGAGACACTGTATCCCATCAGGTGCTCATTTACTTGGAAATGGGAGTGAGAATGTTTACCCCCCCCCCCCCCCCCCCAGTACAGCAGACTCCCACAAGGGTAGTGAGTAGAAATGGTCTAAACCCCCACCCTATCATGGTCTATGCAAACAGGTGCTTCTCAAAGGGTAGGGAGTAGAAATGGTCTAAACCCCCACCCTATCATGGCCTATGCAAACAGGTGCTTCTCAAAGGGTAGGGAGTAGAAATGGTCTAAACCCCCACCCTATCATGGCCTATGCAAACAGGTGCTTCTCAAAGGGTAGTGAGTAGAAATGGTCTAAACCCCCACCCTATCATGGCCTATGCAAACACGTGCTTCTCAAAGGGTAGGGAGTCACAGCAGAATTGCCCCCCCCCACCCCCCACCCCCGCATGCAAACAGGTGCTTCTCAAAGGGTAGTGAGTAGAAATGGTCTAAACCCCCACCCTATCATGGCCTATGCAAACAGGTGCTTCTCAAAGGGTAGGGAGTCACAGCAGAATTGCCCCCCCCCCCCCCCCCCCCCCGCATGCAAACAGGTGCCTCTCAAAAAGGGTAGGGAGTGGGAATGGTTTAACCCCCCACACGGAGTCAATGCAAACACTTGCCTCTCGCAATGGTAGTCTCCCATTTCAATGTCAACTGTACCATCTCTCATTCTTTGATGCACTTAAAAATCAAGCTGATACTTATAGCACCCCTCCTTTCCTTTCTCACACACACACATGGAATATCACATACATCCACACACACACGTGCAATATCACATACATCCACACACACACATGCAATATCACATACACACATGTCCACACGCACAATGTCCACACACACATGGAATATCACATACATCCACACACACACATGGAATATTACATACATCCACACACACATGCAATATCACATACATCCACACACACACATGCAGTATCAGATACATCCACACATGCAATCTCACATACACACATGTCCACACACACACACACACACAATGTCCACACACACACACACACACACATGGAATATCACATGCACACATGTCCACACACAAACACACATGTCCCCCCACCCACCCCAATGGAATATCACACACGCATATGTCCACACACACACACATGGAATATCACATGCGCTCATGTCCACACATGCATGGAATATCACATATGCACATGTCCACACACATATGGAATTAGAATATCACATATGCACACACACACACACACATGCAATACCACATACCCACATGTCCACACACATATGGAATCAGAATATCACATATGCACACACACACACACATATGCAATACCACATACCCACATGTCCACACACATATGCAATACCACATACCCACATGTCCACACACATATGCACTACCACATACCCACACACATATGCAATACTACATACCCACATGTCCACACACATATGCAATACCACATACCCACATATGCACTACCACATACCCACATGTCCACACACATATGCACTACCACATACCCACATGTCCACACACATATGCAATACCACATACCCACATGTCCACACACATATGCAATACCACATACCCACATGTCCGCACACCCATGCACGTCCAACTATACTCATGCATGCACACACACCCAACACACAACCATGATGAAAACATTTTCATTTTTACAACACTGTTCAACATACATGTCATTATCAAGCCCCCACTAAAGGCAAAAGCAAACTGAAAGTGCTCAGCTTCTTTGGGGGTCAGATTTGATATCCAAACAACACAGTTCCTGAACCAAAACAAAACTCAAACTGAAATGCGAGGGGCGAGGCTTATTGGGAGAACTGAAATGCAAGGAGGGGCGAGGCTTATTGGGAGAACTGAAATGCAAGGAGGGGCGAGGCTTATCCAGAAAACAGAAAGCTGAAAGAACGAGCACTGGCTGTCCAAACCCAACACTGCCCCTTGTTTATGCTTACAGACCAGTGCCATGGCCACCCAACTCATCCTGTTTACACTTACAGACCAGTGCCATGGCCACCCAATTCTTCCTGTTTACATTTACAGACCAGTGCCATGGCCACCCAACTCATCCTGTTTACACTTACAGACCAGTGCCATGGCCACCCAATTTTTCCTGTTTACATTTACAGACCAGTGCCATGGCCACCCAACTCATCCTGTTTACATTTACAGACTGGTGCCATGGCCACCCAACTGTTCCTGTTTACATTTACAGACCAGTGCCATGGCCACCCAACTCTTGTGGCTTTCTTCCAGCGCCCTCCCACGGCCAGCGCAGATCATGGCAGGCTGACAAAAAAGATGCCTAGACAGACGGCAGTGTGTCATCATGTTGAAGAGGACTGGATCTTGTCAGGGATGGCCGGTCAGAGTACTAATACTGACTCAGGCTAGACATTCCCTGAAACCAGTCTCTGGTCTTGGTGACCAGCAAACCCACAAACCCTCCTGGTCCCCCCCTTCAATAATTGTAACTATCCTCAAAATGAGTGAACCACCAATGAAAGTGACAGAAAAACTAGAGATAGATGGGGACTGTTTTCAAAGAACCCCCCATTTTGTTTCTGTGTTGTCATGGCTTGTGCAGTCTCTTCAGTTTCGTCACTGCCCTTTGCTCGGTAAAGTACTCAGACATCTTTAGCTCTGTGCTATGGGCTGAGAAAGGGCTTTACACTTCTCATAAAAATTGCTTCAGAACTTGTCCAGTGGGCCAGTGGAAAGGTTCTACTGGTCCACGGGAGGTTTTAGTGGTCATGGCTCAATGGACCAGTACAGGAAGTTAGATCCCTGCTGACAGTGAAACATTTCAGTTAAGCCCCAACTCTTCTTTCACATGAACTGTGACAACCCTGTGATGACAGAAAGTGCAGCACAAACTGATCCCACTAAATACCCCCTCCTTCACACAAACTGATCCCATTAAATACCCCCTCCTTCACACAAACTAATCCCATTAAATACCCCCTCCTTCACACAAACTGCCCTGAGATGACAGACAGTACTGCACAAACTGATCCCACTATATACCCCCTCCTTCACACAAACTGATCCCACTAAATACCCCCTCCTTCACACAAACTGATCCCATTAAATACCCCTCCTTCACACAAACTGTTCCCACTAAATACCCCCCTTCACACAAACTGATCCCACTAAATACCCCCTCCTTCACACAAACTGATCCCACTAAATACCCCCTCTTTCACACAATCTGATCCCACTAAATACCCCCTCCTTCACACAAACTGCCCTGTGATGACAGACAGTATAACATGAAGTACACAAAGACCCCCCCCTAAACACCCCTTCCTTCACACAAAGTGCCCTGCGACAACAGGCAGTAGTACAGGTAGTACACAACAGCCCCACTAAAACACCCCTTCCTTCACACAAAGTGCCCTGCGACAACAGACAGTAGTACAGGTAGTACACAACAGCCCCACTAAAACACCACTTCCTTCACGCAACTGCTCTGTCATAGCAGAGACCCCACTACACCCCCACACTACACCCTCCATAATTTATTCACTGTCACAATGTGCCCTGTCATGACAGCTGGTGTACACAATGACCCCACAACACCCCCCTTCCCTCACACAAAGAACACTAGCTGACATGACAGACAGTAGTCCATGAACTAATATGCAGACACTGACCCCGCTACACACAATGCGTCACAAGGTGTTCTATCATGACAAACAGTAGTAGCACACAGTGACCCCACTACACACCTCTTCACACAGTGTGTCACAAAGTGTTCTATCATGACAAACAGTAATAGTACACAGTGACCCCACTACACACCTCTTCACACAATGCATCACAAGGTGTTCTATCATGACAAACAGTAGTAGTACACAGTGACCCCACTACACACCTCTTCCTTCACACAATGCATCACAAGGTGTTCTATCATGACAAACAGTAGTAGTACACAGTGACCCCACTACACACCTCTTCCTTCACACAATGCATCACAAGGTGTTCTATCATGACAAACAGTAGTAGTACACAGTGACCCCACTACACACCTCTTCCTTCACACAATGCATCACAAGGTGTTCTATCATGACAAACAGTAGTAGTACACAGTGACCCCACTACACACCTCTTCCTTCACACAATGCATCACAAGGTGTTCTATCATGACAAACAGTAGTAGTACACAGTGACCCCACTACACACCTCTTCCTTCACACAATGCATCACAAGGTGTTCTATCATGACAAACAGTAGTAGTACACAGTGACCCCACTACACACCTCTTCCTTCACACAAAGTGCCCCAGCTGACATGGCAGACAGTAGTTCATGAACTGATGAAGTACACAGTGACCCCACTACACACCTCTTCCTTCACACAAAGTGCCCCAGCTGACATGGCAGACAGTAGTTCATGAACTGATGAAGTACACAGTGACCCCACTACACACACTTTCCTACACACAGTGCAGCACAAGTGTTCTGTTATGACAGACAGTAGTAGTAGAACACGATGACCCCACCATATGACCCATCCTTCACACAATGTGTCACGAAGTGCTCTGCCATGACAGATGATAGTAATACACGATGACCCCACTATACGACCTATCCTCCACACAAAGTATCACTGAAGTGCTCTTCAATGACTGACACTGATAGTGGTACACCAAACTTCCTAATCACAGTGACCCTTTCACAACCAACATTTTTTTTCTTTTTCTTTCCATTATACTTCATTCATCCCTTCCAGAAAACCTGGGTCAGAACACCTGGGTAAGGCGACATTACAGTAGATGCAAGAGCAGCGACACCTGTTCCTACCACTGTACCAGCGTGTGCAGTATTTAGGTGCGTTCAAACAATGGTACTGCGGCTGCCGGTGTTTGCGTGTGTGATGGCACATGGGGGCTGTATGAACACCTTAAGAGAGTCTTCACAGAAGGCAAACTCCGAGCACTGGTTTAAGACAGCTCTCCTCCAACCACTACCATAACTGATTATGCCATAGGTCTCCAAAATTTAAAAAATAATAATCAGCTAACAGGCAGTTTTTCATTATTGCTCAAAAAAGTCAAATGGCAGGCAGTAAGTCTGTAACAAAGCGGTAGTAGTGACCACTCAAATTATACCAGGCATTTCGTTCATAACCATCCATGTTGCTTAAGCCAGCAGAAATAAAACCAAAATAATTTGAATCCAGACGGAATTCCTTCACCCTGGGCAGATGTGCCGCATGTGTATAGGTGTGCATGGACGCTACGTTGCTTCCACAGTCTTAGTACTAATTAGCACCCAAACCTTTTGGAGGGCACAGGCAGCATTGGTGGACAGCTGCACAAAGATAAAGAGTGTCCCTTTGGTGGCATAACCAATTCTGGCAGAGTTTGGAGGAAGGTGCCAGAAAGTGATGCTTGGAGTGTGCACTGAAAGTTGACTGTGAAAAACAACTGCCTTGCAGCAGCAGGGAACTGAACCTGGGTCAGTACTGCGCCTGGCTTTTCAGTCGGAAGCTCTACCAACTGAGCTAGCCTGCCCCTTCAGTGCAACACACCTTCTATCTGCTATTACAACCCTTCTGTCTTCCTGCCCAAAGGATTCTTCTACAACTAACAGCAATTAATAGAAACACACCTACACATTAGAACCCCATGCCCCTCCTACACACAAAGTCTGAGTGCTTCCTCCACCTCTTTTTATCTGTCCATCAATGTGACAGGCAAAACTCAAAATTTTCTGTCAAATGGCCTATTATTTATCACAGTCACACTCTCAATTGCAAAAGTACAGAGTTGTGCACGCTGACTCAAAGTGTTTTCATATAGTCCCTTTTTCCTCCCACTTTTGAGTCAGAGTGCAAAAATCAATACAGAGGGGTGGGACTGTGACAGATAATTCACTCTGCAAAAGTACAGAGTTCTTGCACTCTGACTCAAAGTAGGGGAAAAGGGCAAAACAAAAAGGTTTTTCTCCTGGATTAAACAAGGCTCCTGAAAAAAACCAATCTGTGCAGATTAGGTCATCAGGACCTCAAAATCAAATTCACCCTTTACACTTTTAATTCCCTGCATGAAATTTACTCTTTAAAATCAGTAGTAAGGCATGAAAATACCCCTTAGAAGTCTGTCTGAATCAGTGACTACAATGTTTTACAGGTGCATGACCTCTCCAATTCCAAATTCGGTCCTCTCATGCATCTTAAAGTACTCACACAATAAAGGGGAGCCCTGACACACAAGCTTCCTAAATTTAAAAACAAAAAATGGATACCCTTTAGAATTGTTTTGATAAGGGTGAAAATACCCTTTTAAACTGCAATACAGGGGTGAGTCTACCCCTAGAGTGGTGAAAAATGGGGAGCCCAGATTACAGTGCATCTGTTACAAACTGCTGGCGCCAGTGTTGAGGTGACCTCCGTACAATCCCTGTGTGTTGCAATCCATGGGCTGGTCATCAGACTCTCCCCGCTCTACAGTGTGCAGGTCGTCAGACTCTCCCTGCTCTACAGTGTGCAGGTCATCAGACTCTCCCCGCTCTACAGTGTGCAGGTCATCAGACTCTCCCTGCTCTACAGTGTGCAGGTCATCAGACTCTCCCCGCTCTACAGTGTGCAGGTCATCAGACTCTCCCTGCCCTACAGTGTGCAGGTCATCAGACTCTCCCCGCTCTACAGTGTGCAGGTCATCAGACGCTCCCTGCCCTACAGTATGCAGGTCATCAGACTCTCCCCGCTCTACAGTGTGCAGGTCATCAGACGCTCCCTGCCCTACAGTATGCAGGTCATCAGACTCTCCCCGCTCTACAGTGTGCAGGTCATCAGACTCTCCCTGCTCTACAGTGTGCAGGTCATCAGACTCTCCCCGCTCTACAGTGTGCAGGTCATCAGATTCTCTGCTCTACAGTGTGCAGTGTATGAACAATACAATACAAAACAGATACATTGGGTACTTTTTCTTTTTCACACACTATCATCTGTACTTTTTCTTTTTCACACACTATCATCTGCCATGCTAACAGACACTTCCATTTTTTTTTTTTGCCAAGCCCCCCCCCCCCCCCCCCCGTCAGAGATGGAGCAAATTCAGTCAATGGCACTGCCCAAACTGCCCTTCTCTGACTTGCTATATGACCCATTCTCAAAACCTGAATTCCGCTAATGGTCTCATGTTTGCCCACTCTAAAAGTAAACCTACGGTTATGCTATGCATCTCAATTTTGTTTTATTGTGTTATACATTCAGTAAAGAAAAACATATGATAACCATGTGTTTGTTACTTGAGCGAAAGTGCGGTTTGTTTGTGTGAATGAACTGAAATTTGTGTAAACACTCCACGTGAAAACGTGACGCTGGCACCGATGTTTAAACAAACTTAAAGTGACTCGCCACTACTGAGTTCTATCAAGAACTAAATTGTTTTATGGATGAATAATACTTTTATTCTTCATCCTATTAAAAAAAAAAGTGGAAACTTTTGATGTTATTTATATTATGGAGCACTGAATATCGGTTATCGGTCGTGACGCGTCCCGTCATCGGTCAGAATAATTTTTAAAAAGCTCGTCTCGGCTCATAAATGAATAAATTTCTGTAACAAGTCCATCAGTGTGTGTGTCTTTACAGCAGGAATAGTCTGCATCGTTTATTTCAACTGTTCTGTTGTTTATTTAGCTTTACTCTCCATGTTTTTATTTTGACGATAGTGTCTTGTCATGTCATCACGACCAATCAAATCTGAAACCCAAACAAACTACTCAATGCAGCAATATGTTCCGATCCTAGTTTTGTAGTACCAGGTGACCCGGAAGTAGTCATCTTTGTTTTGATGCAAAAAAAATGGCGAAAACTAGGCATGGTTAGTGATTTACTTTTTTTGTCATCGACAAATCACGTCTAAACATTACGTCACATCCAATCACACTTACAGCACTTTTACACAAGTTTCACACTATTTAGTGACTAAATCATGGCTAATTTGCATGTATGCAATGACCGATGTGGCAACAGTGTAGTCCACGTTGAAGGCCAACAGTTTTGGTTGCACACTGTTCAAATTTGAAGACGAGTTCAGAGTGACAAAAAGCGAATTCCTGCCATAATCACGACCGAGCACTTGGTCAACTTACCAAATTAGGACTGAGATTTCATCAAAATGCTTCTTTAATAAAAAAATGCTTATTGTAATTGTGAAACACCAATCCTGTTTCAGCTTTTCAAACAGAATTTGGCGACTTTGTTTTAAAAATGGAGAGGAAAAAAAAGTCAATGAAAGAAAAGAAAAAGAACAATACTAGATGTATAATAGTAATACAGTAATAGTTTTGAGCACCCTGCTATATCTGTCATGCTTGTATGATGCTGCAGTGTCAAAGCTTTGACTGCATCAAAGTAGAAATAAATCAAATGTCAAAAATGTATCACATAATTCATTAATAGACTGTTTTGAGATTTTGGACGTGATAGTGACCAAAAAAATCTTAATCTCTCATATTATTGAAATTTCTGCATTTTTTCCTGGTTGTTATACTGCATATGAAATAAACAGTATTTGTACCATGTGTAAGCTGTGTTTGTTAATTACTGTCAGTATTCTGCTTAATGTAAAGCACAAATAATTAAAGGACTTTTGTTGGACATTACTGATGACATGACATTTTCATTCAAAATCAATGATTTATTTTATTTTATAAGTCTTATTTCAGCTGGTGACAGCAACACACATCTTTCAGTTAATGTATATTTAACAACATATGCTGATTATGTTAATACTTTGTTTGACTACTTTTCATGTCATCAGTCACATCCAATCAAGGTAGGCAGTTTCAATAAAATCACCTTCAACATCAACAATTGGCCACAAACTATCTTCTAGCTCTTATATTTAGACAATATAAAAATAAGACAACCCAGTGAGATTTCCATTTACATATGCTACTGATTTATTCCCTCTTGTGTCATACTTCATAGATGACGTTCTGAGAATGGGTCATATGAAAACACCCTCATTCCCTTCTACTCTTCTTACACTCAAAAGTATCCTACCCCGGCTGATACAAACACACCAAAACAAACAAACAACCTCTACTCCCAAATCCTACCATCTTCTTATGCACAAACTGCCTTTATGTGAATAAAACAAACACACCCAAATATCTGACTGACGTGACCAGCTCCGACCTTCAAACGTGCACAAAAGCTTTGTGCTTGACTGCTGACCATGTGATGTCATATTAATTATTATGCACCAAACTTACATCAACTTCACACCACAACAGCCCCTTCTGTCCTTGCAACACAGAAGTGTCTCCCTCTGACTGCTAAATGCAACCGCTTAATGTTCTTTTACTGTTTTAATGCAATGCCTCCCCCCCCCCCCCATTTTAACATATTCAATTTCATCAATGTGAATCTTGTATTAATAATTTAAAAATATATAAAAATGGACCTAGTGTTTGTCCTGCCATAACATTCTATCAGGAATTTTCACTCTTTATCTCAAATAATATAAATAATATAAACCAAAACCAGCAACAAACAAAACCACACAAGAAGTCAGTTTTGACTCGCACCGTTTCAAGTGATTCTGATCCCAAAAGCACTTACAGCCTGGGTACATACAGGGCCCTAAACTTTCCCCATCTTTGGTCACCAATTTGATTTTGAATTTGATCAGTTATCGCACAGCATTTCTCTGCTACTGGTCACTGAATTATCTTGTCACAGGGTGCCATGACTAGTCTCACCATGACACAGCACTGAGTCACAAGTATTATCCTGCCTTACAACACTGTCACTAGTGTCAGTCACAAACACTGTCTTACAACACCAACAGTCGCAAACAGTATCCTGTCTTATGACACTGTCAGTTGCAAATAGTATCCTGTCTTATGACGCTGTTAGTCGCAAGCAGTATCCTGTCTTGTGACACTGTCAGCTGCAAACACTATCCTGTCTTATGACACTGTCAGTTGCAAAAGCTATCCTGTCTTATGACACTGTTAGTTGCAAAAGCTATCCTGTCTTATGACACTGTCAGTCACAAACACTATCCTGTCTTCTAACACTGTCAGTCACAAACGCTATCCTGTCCTATGACAGTGTTAGTCACAAAACACAATCCTGTCTTATGACACTGTTAGTCACAAACAATATCTGGTTCTAATAGGAGAGAGTCTGCCACACACACAGTTTGCCATATGACACTGCAATGATAGTCTAAGACACAAATACAGTCATATGACACTGATGACAATCCCCATCACAGTCCAGATACTGTTTAGTTTTATGTCACTGTCAGATGCCCCCCACAAACACTATCCTGTCCCATGGCACTGTCAGTCACATATACAATCTTGTCTTATGACACAGCACTATTAGTTTTTCTGCATCACAAAGGCCATTCAGACTCACAACCCTGTCAATGAAACCTATTCAGTCTTATGATACCAGTCAGGAAAACATCCAGTCTGTTTACACTACTGGCCAGCCATAACAGTATTATGTTGGACATCTCCACTTCTCATCCACAAAACTATCTCCACTGAGTCTGATGAGAGAGTAGAACTCAGTCTGATGATGAGATCGCTACCACTGTACCAACCAGTCACCAAACTATGTACACTGATCACTCTGTCCAGTCTGACAATGTCTGGTTTTTCATAGCCACAGACCTATTCAGTCTCAATAACAGCTAACTGCCCACTGAAATATCCAGTCTGCCAATGCTATTAGCCACAGAACTGTTTAACCTTATGACATTTGTACCAGACTCGGGATGCTATCAATATCAATCAATTGCTCTTTTGGGGGGGGGGGGGGGGGGGTCGGAGGTCTTTTCGGAGCACAAACCCATAATACATCATTACATGACTTTGCTAATAATAGCACCATCAGAGCTTGTTCCACGATTTGTGCTTCATGCCAAACACATTGCATCCAGTGCAAGGGGATGCTGCTCACACAGTAACAGGAGCATGCACCCCAGCATCAGTCTCCTTTTGCTGATCATCAGTTTTCTGCCACTCTCGCAGTCTGTCACAGGCTTCTGTTCTGTTTTCCATCAGCAACGTAACACTTCCACTTTTCTAGTTTTTGTCATCAGAAACGCAAGACCTTCTCTTCTGCATCTTTTTTGTTTGTTTGTCTCTCTCACTCTCTCTACCTTGCTCACTTCACTGATGAAGCTCAGAATGAGTCAAGATTTAACACAGGGAAGTGATCTTTTCCTGTACAAAAATAAAATACAAAAACAACCCTTCCCCCCCCCCCCCCCAAAAAAAAACAAAACAAAAAAAACAAACAACCCAGCTGCAAATCACAGACTCCATCTGCTCCATTTTTGTGGGAAAAACTAACACCATAGTCTGATCTGTTACCATCACAACCCCCCCCCCCCCCCCCCCCCCCAAAAAAAAAAAAAAAAAAAATTGCTTCCCATCTCCTGCCACCTGCCTGTAGAAAAAGCATCACTTGCTGAAGATGACTTAGTCCCACACTCATGAAACTGGGATCCCAAAAGAAGAAGAAGAGCTTGGCCCGGGCTGTGCCGCGGTCATACCCTGTCCGGGTGGATGGGCGTGAAACCTCCGGACTGGGCTGAGTGCTCCCCCAGCCCGTGCTTCCCAAGGTCGGACATTTCCGAGTGCTCGGCAAAGTCAGAGTTTTCCGAATCCGTCATGTGAATGTCCGTCAAGTCTGCGACCGGCACGAAGGCGGGAAGGGGCTGGTCCTTGTGGTGGTGATGATGCAGGGAGGAGGGGTGGGGGTGGGTGGCGAGGGGACGCGGCGGCTGAGGGGGGATGCAGCTGCGGGGGACCGTCTGCTCGGGGCTGCTCTCCTCCAGGCTGCTGGATGAAATGCTGAAACACGGAGCACCACAGCTTGAAGGCAGCAGGGGCTGAGACAGCAGGCCGTGAGACAGATTGACGAGGGGAGGGAGGGAAGGAGAGAGAGACGGAGAGAGAGAGGGAGGGTGTGTGGGGAAGAGAGAGAAAGAGAGGGAGGGAAAAAGAGAGCGAGTATACAATAAAAAATTAAGTGGCACATTAAGATAAATAACCCTAAAGGGGAAGAACTCAAACTTGAAAACTTTATTTTACAAGGATTGTAGTTTAGGTTCAGTCAAAAACCTGTCTAACAACTAGTCCTTGCTAAGCTACAGATAAACAGATAGCAAATTACAGGCATTACTTATATACATAATATAGGCATGAATGAGTGAGTGAAACGTTATACATGAGAATTTCCACACAAAACATAGCATGCTCACAGCGCCAGATGAACAGATGCCATACATCACTCAGTTTCATATTATGAGCATACAGTGAGCATATTATGAACAAATGAAGCAGCAGAACATCTGATCAGTTCATATGACTAGTATTGGAAAAGAAAACAGAAGCAGTCAATGCTTATCTTATAAAGAGCAGTAAGGGAGAAGGGGGGATGGGTCGGAAATGGTGTGTGTGTGTGTGTGTGTGTGTGTGTGTGTGTGTGTGGGTCGGAAGGTAGTCGGAAGGACTGGACAGAGTTGTATGGGTATATAAAATAGGTCTCAAATGACCAGTTATTGCAATGGCAATCACTCAAAAACCTCCGTCTCTCTGTGTATCTGAAAGAGACAGAGAACTGGAACTCGAGCTCAAAACTATATTTTACAAGGATTGTAGTTTAGGTTCAGTCAAAACCCGTCTAACAGGGGCTGAGAGAGAGCGAGAGAGAGAGAGAGAGAGAGAGAGAGAGAGAGAGAGAGAGAGAGAGAGAGAGAGAGAGAGAGAGAGCATACACATAAAACTATTTAAAAGTGACACAGGAATAACAGTAATCCTAAGCTGACTACAAAATCCTACAATAAGAAACCTACAATGCTCAGGATCACCACAGATGGCCGGGTGACTGGATTAACTGACCTGACCGCTAATGACCCTTTCCCCAACATTTCATGCAAGTTGAGAAAAAAAACTGGGTACCTGTGTGCCAATGGGTGTGGCAGGTTCCGGTCTGGGGTGCTGGGCCCTGTGTGGAACTTCTTCGGTGGGCTAAGGTAGTCATAGCGATCTCCTCCATCCGATTCCACTGAAAGGTAATAATAATAATGGTTGTTATAGCAATCTCCTCTATCTGATTCCACTGAAAGGTAATAATAATAATAATGGTAGTCATAGCGATCTTCTCCATCCAATTCCACTGAAAGGTAATAATAATAATAATGGTAGTCATAGCGATCTCCTCCATCTGATTCTACTGAAAGGTAATCATAATAATGGTAGTCATAGCATCTCCTCCATCTGATTCTACTGAGAGGTAATAATAATAATGGTAGTCATAGCATCTCCTCCATCTGATTCTACTGAAAGGTAATAATAATAATGATGGATTGCTCCTACAGTGCTAATCTTTTTCGCAAATCAAAAACTCAGTGTGCCAGCACACACCATTCACGTACATACGTACATGGTGACATGACATAATGTTGTCACAGGAATGGTCTGCCTAGGTTTGTGGAAAGACCAGTCTAAAGAACAAAGTTTTGAGCTGGGTTTTGAACCTAGAGTGGGTAATGTCTAGGTCAGCTGCTTGTCTGGACAACTTCTGTGCAAGCTTGCTCTCTTGTAAAAACAGCAGCAATGAACCAATACACACACACACACACACACTCAACAGAGGGAGAAAAACACAGTATGGCTTCACTGCAAAAACAAATTCCCAGGAAAGACTACTGTGTGTTTTGTGTAGGTTTACACATTTTGTCATTCCTGTTGTACTTTGCTTTGTGCTTTACAGTAGCAAGCTGCCTGTTACAGGCATTACGTCAATGATGTGCACAATGTCAAGCGACATATTCCAATACAAAAGCAGCCAGCAGCAGTCTCACTGTCACAAATGGTAAACAAACTGGTGATGCTACTTACACTTGCGCTTGAGTGGAGCAGTTACCGTGGCGATTGGGCTCAGGCTCCTGCAACCACAGAAATACCTGCACATTCACTTTAGACACAGCATCTCGACACGCTTGCCTACAACACAGCTCAGAACAACACCCTTGTCTGCCCTTCAACCACAGAAATACCTGCACATTCACTTCAGACACAGCTTCTCGACACGCTTGCCTACAACATAGCTCAAAGTCAAAGCAACACTCTTGTCATAACATCATTGACTAGCCCTACTTCCAAAGCTAGTATTTGCAGCCTCATCAGATTATTTACATCTCACTCAGGCATGGTACTTGGGTAGAATGCGAGTTTGCAAAATATGTGTTGGTAAAGTGTGCATGCTGTGTGTGTGTGTGTGTGTGTGTGTGTGTGTGTGTGTGTGTGTGTGTGTGTGTGTGTGTGTGTGTGTGTGTGTGTGTGTGCATGCATATTATACATTATGCATTAGCAAAATCAGGGGTGGGAATTGGTGAACTGTAAAAAAAAAGAGGGATCTGGGGGCATGCCTCCACCCCTGACAATGTTTGAAATCTGTAGCATCTGACACATTCTGGAGGCAGAAATAAGTGTCAATAATAGCACTTGCTGAGTATTTATAATTATATTAATCTTTTCACACACACACCTGCTCACACTCTGTCTACAAACCCATTTCCAAAACTGTGAGAGCCTACTTTGTTGTGAAGAAGCAAAATACGGAACCGTACTTTGTTTTCTTTGCAGTAGGTTTGCTTTGAGGATGCTCTTGTGTTTTGCCATCCTCACATGGTCTTCTAACGCAACTTCCCACGACTAGAGTAGTTGACTTCTGGGTGGCTTGAAGTACAGTATGCTACACCTGGAGTGAGAATCTTCCTCATAATCAGAGAAAGCTTCTCCCTGCTGACCACCTTTTCCCGTCCATTCCCATCTCCAACTGCTTTTTATCGTAGCGTCGTCAATTTCTGCTTGCCCTGTTCAACTACACCGCCATTTTTGTTTCAGATATCCCGCACTGCATTGCAATGCCAGCTAAAGCTTACTTGATCCCTTTGCAAATGAAACCAAATGAGAAATGTAGCTGCATTTAGATTCAGAAGTTTACGTGACCGATCCCCCCTGCCCCCCTCCTGGAAAAGGACAATTAAAAGGTGAGGAAACACAATGATCGGTGAGAGGAAAATTGCAGATCCAAGAATTCCCACGCCTGAAAATACCTGCTTCAGCCCATTTTTTCACATAAATGGACAAGCTATTTATGTCAGTGTTAACACAGAAAAAATAATATGGTTGCTCATTTTTGATTATGTTTGCATTCCAGCAGCTGAATACGTGAAAATAGAAACACAACACAAAAAGGAGTTTTTTAATTTTAAGTTTCCACTGAGATCTGAACCCTGGATTGCTGACTTGAGAGTCATGAGTGATAACCATTAGACCATGAAGCTACCTGACAAATGGTGCCAGAGGTAAGTTTATATCACCCCCCGCCCCTTTCACTTGACACAGTGACTGACACATTCCAATAATCTTCAGCATTGTGTTAATCAGTGAAAGAGGTGTTACCCTTGCTGTAGCCACGTGCTACCCTCATGCCTCAAGAAACCTTCACAGCAAATTTCATCTCAACAGATTCAGCACCGAATCATGACACAGCGTGGACACAGACTGAGGTTCCTCCTTCTTTGTAAGATGTGCCTCGATGTGCACGTGTCAGCTCCTGATTTTGATGGTGGACAATGACAGTTATTCAGTGAAGTTTTTAAAGGTGGAAAATGACAATATTACCTCATGAAATTCTGAAGGTGGGTGATGACAATGTTACCTGATGAAATATTTGAAGGTGGATGATGACAATGTTACCTGATGAAATTTTTGAAAGTGGATGATGACAATAAAACTCTATGAAAATTCTGAAGGACAATGACAATTACCATATGAAAGTTTTGAAGGAGGACAATGACAGTGTTATCTGATGAACACTTTGAAGGAGGACAATGACAATGTACAAGATGAACATTGTGAAGGAAGACAATGACACTGTTACCTGATGAAATTTTTGCGAGTGGGACTAGGACTAGGGCTGGGGGTGAATGTTGTGTTCTTCACCGGGGCACGCATTGACGGGGAGAAGCATTGCTGAAACAGACATCACAATGGGTCAGCACAACACACACCTAACAGCATCTTCTGTGCTGTTCAGATCACAATGGGTCAGCACAACACACACCTAACAGCATCTTGTATGCTGTTCACATCACAATGGGTCAGCACAACACACATCTGACAGCATCTTCTGTGCTGTTCACATCACAGACACCTGACAGCATCTTCTGTGCTGTTCACATCACAGACACCTGACAGCATCTTCTGTGCTGTTCACATCACAGACACCTGACAGCATCTTCTGTGCTGTTCACATCACAGACACCTGACAGCATCTTCTGTGCTGTTCACATCACAGACACCTGACAGCATCTTCTGTGCTGTTCACATCACAGACACCTGACAGCATCTTCTGTGCTGTTCACATCACAGACACCTGACAGCATCTTCTGTGCTGTTCACATCACAGACACCTGACAGCATCTTCTGTGCTGTTCACATCACAGACACCTGACAGCATCTTCTGTGCTGTTCACATTACACACACCCGACAGCATCTTCTGTGCTGTTCACATCCCAAACACCTGACAGCATCTTCTGTGCTGTTCACATCAATGTTACCATACTCACGTAACTATGATGCTTACATTGAAGGGACAAATCAGATATGCAATGTAAGCAGACACAACAGAAGCAAGCAAAACTGCCTGTCTCATTCTGTAAATGGAGGAGGGGAGGTGGTTTAGGATGTGAGAGAAATTGGGGGGGGGGGGGGGGGGGGGCGGGGGGCAGAAAGAAAACGCCCAGCTCACAAGGCCTGGCCCTGACCTTGACAATGCGTGTGGGAGATGGTGATCCACAGAGAAGGCTGGGAGAGGTCATGATGTACAGTGACTCACTGAAGGACCGTGGGCGACGATGGGTCTCAGTCATCATGGGGTCTGGATTGGTCTGCAGCATGGTATGGAGTAAAATTAACAGTTGCAGAAACACACACACACACACACACACACACACACACACACACACACACACACACACACACACACACACAAACTGACAAAAACAAAACAAACACCGAAACATGGTAACCTTTTTGGCAGACATAGTCTTTGTTTTTGATGCTTAATCAAATACCATTTCAGACATGATACCTTTAACTTCTTAGCCCCCCATTCCCCACCCCAAAAATAAATTACAGCTGAAGGTCAGTCTTAATATCACTTCACCAATTTCTCAATGTGTATATTAATTATTACAATTGGGATGACTGCTGCCATCACAAGAAAGGGCTGGGATGCTAAACACAAGGGTAGAGGCGGTGGTTCAGGGGTCACCGGCACTGCTGAGTGGCTGTTGCTCTGTCACTTGTGTGTGTGAAAGTCTGTGGACTGTGGTAGGCCACGGCAACACTGATGTCATGGCGTGTGTATCTCTCAATCAATGGTAGGCCATGGCAACACTGATGTCATGGCGTGTGTATCTCTCAATGGTAGGCCATGGCAACACTGATGTCATGGCGTGTGTATCTCTCAATGGTAGGCCATGGCAACACTGATGTCATGGCATGTGTATCTCTCAATGGTAGGCCACGGCAACATTGATGTCATGGCATGTGTATCTGTCAATGGTAGGCCATGGCAACACTGATGTCATGGCGTGTGTATCTTTCAATGGTAGGCCATGGCAACACTGATGTCATGGCGTGTGTATCTCTCAATGGTAGGCCATTGCAACACTGATGTCATGGCATGTGTATCTCTCAATGGTAGGCCACGGCAACATTGATGTCATGGCATGTGTATCTGTCAATGGTAGGCCATGGCAACACTGATGTCATGGCGTGTGTATCTTTCAATGGTAGGCCATGACAACACTGATGTCATGGCATGTGTATCTCTCAATGGTAGGCCATGCAACACTGATGTCATGGCATGTGTATCTCTCAATGGTAGGCCATAGCAATATTGATGTCATAGTGTGTGTATCTCTCAATGGAAGGCCATGGCAACACTGATGTCATGGTATGTATATCTCTCCATGGTAGGCCACGACAGCAATGATGTCATGGCATGTGTATCTCTTAATCTCATGTGCACCCTGGCTCTAAAGCCACAGCTTTCAGACTGCCTCAGCTACAGCTACAACTTACCAGTGAGATTGCATCCCATGAGTTTGTGACCTGCCAGGAGTAGTGTACTTCCCTGTAACATCCATCAAGTACAACACAAAATATTACAAGTTACATAACAATACTTTATTAATCCTTGGAAGGAAGTTTGGTTGCCTGCCTTGGACAAATACTTAATAATGTAATAGAAATCTGCAGTTTGAGAAAACCAGACAAACAATAATGCTCTGAGCCCAGTCAACCGTATCAGACAAACATGTTCATGTAGCACAAAAATATAAAACCACTCAATTAACTAAGTTATAAATACCACTCCAAATTCTGTGTGGTACTCCACCTCACAGTGTATCTCCATAACAAATTTGGTTAAAAAAGGTTTAACAGCCCAGAAGTTGTGGGACATTCATCCGTTAAACTTGAAGTGAATACTGTAACCCTGATCTTGAAAACATCCAGCCAATATTTTCAATATTATTCAGGGTTATCATGCACTGCTGTACCGAGTTTGCTCACAACTGGATAAGATTTTGAACAAAACAATAACAGTGTCATTCTAACAGTCATTCTGTACAGAAAAAGAAAAATGAAGCTGTCATGGACTTATTTCTTATGGGCTGTTTAAAAATTAATGGCTCTGTGGACTCTGTTTTAATGTTAAGCATGCCATGGATTTACTTCTCACAGGCTGTTAACTAATGGCTCTGTGCACTGTTCAGCACACAGTAGACTTACTTTTCACAGGCTGTTAACAAATGGCTCTGTGGACTGTTCTGCACACAGTAGACTTACTTTTCACAGGCTGTTAACAAATGGCTCTGTGGACTGTTCTGCACACAGTAGACTTACTTTTCACAGGCTGTTAACAAATGGCTCTGTGGACTGTTCTGCACACAGTAGACTTACTTTTCACAGGCTGTTAACTAATGGCTCTGTGGACACTGGTTAGCATGCTGTGGACTTACTTTTCATGGGCTGTTTCTCTGTCTGTGATGTTGTTCTCTTCGTGCTTGATCTGGTTGATCCGGTCAGTCGCCTTGGGTGCTGGCAACTGCCCCTGAGAGCAGAGAGAACTTAGCTTGCTGTCCTCTGAGAGTGTGATACGCTTCACAGTTAACGAGTTCCCACAGATACACTGTTGGATGCAGCCACCTCCTTTACTGTCACTTCACAGGAACAGCTGTTTAAAATGTACTAAACCAGCCCCCCCCCCCCCCCCCTTTCTTTTACAGATCTATACTTATCTATGCAATATCTATACTTACTCCTTCACTCTCTTTTCCAGCTGTTTCAACCTCTCCCTGTCTCAGTTACACAAAAGTCTGCAGTCACCCAAACTACAAAATCACAGCCACATAACCTTTATCATTACTGCTACAGTCCTTCTACTAGTAGTGTACATTGTATTTATTTAATCTTTATTACCAGTAGTAGTGTACATTGCGTTTATTTATTTCATTCGGCAGAGGTTCTAATTCCTGATATTACCCCTGGCCCCCCACCCCCGCCACTGCTTTTAAATTGAGCAAAGTTCTTAAAAATGTTTGCAATGCAACCCTTGGTTCAAGTACGATTAGCTCCCTCCCCCCCACCCCACCCCCATAATACACATTATAATATCTGAGTACTTTAATATTTAACATTTTATTATGCAATATTACAATTGCTTTCTTTGCAGGCATAAGACTTAAAGTTACTTATTTACTTTTTGCAGAAAAGCTAAATAGTAAAAAAACACGATACACCAACACTTTCAACAAACTCAAGCCACTTACAGTTGCTGCTGCATGGATACCCATGTTACTCGAACTCAGCCGACGCAAACGACTGGCATCTGCTGTCTTGAATGATGATGACGGGCTGCAAAACAACAAAATACTCAGTCAAACACTGAACTATTTGTAAAACAGATCTGACAAACTTCAGTTTAAAATTAAATACAACTAGATATACAGAATATTACATTATTAGATAGCATGGATATGCAGGTCTACAAAAACAATTACAAATTAACACAGTAAGTATGACAGTAAATTACTGAGTAATGACTGTTTTGACACTGACAAGAAAAGTGGCCAAATGTCTGGGTCACACAACATGAACAAGTCAATCTGCACTGTTTCAGCAAGTTATTATAACAATTATTTAATGATTTCTTATAACTTATTACTAATTAGTCTAATATTAGTGTTAATAGTAATGGGACATTTTCTCTTGGACTGGTGTAGGGTGAAAATGAAATGATTGATCCAAAATCAAGTGGTATCCACAGACACACAGTATAATGTATGATTAGTGATACATGTCTGCATGCATAGTCTTGCACTCTGACTCTCAATCTTACACACAAGGTGAACCCTTCAGCTTCAGGCTTCACTGTCATAGTGTCAAACTTCAGCATTTTGGTTACAATAGGTGAGCCCTTCAGCTTCAGGCTTCTCTGTCATACTCATAGCGTCATACTTCAGCATTTTGGCTACAATACTTACAGCCAGTTATGGCCATTATGGCCAGCATGCAGCCAGAATCAGGCTGAATCATAAATGCCGGATCTGACTTCCTCAGTTCCCACATACAGTTTCAGTTTGGTTCCATTCTTCCAAAGAAAGCCTGGATCATATTGTGCAAAACTGGCCTGGATCCAATCTGGATGGCCAAGTCAGGTTTTGGCCAAACATGTCTGGTCTGGAAGCAAGCTGGTGTGTAATAATCATTGGGCCTAGTTCTGGCAGAATGCAATCGGCCTGCTGCCAGTTTCCCAGATTCATTTGTGTTCTTCCACAGATGGCCTGGATCATGATATTGTGCAAAATCAGCCTGGATCTGATCTGTTTCTGGCTGACTCGGTGACTGTGTCAGGTTTTGGCCATGAGGATGAAGCCTTGTAGATACAAGCTAATATGCAAGAATCACTGGGCCCGTTTTTGGCTAATGCTTCTGAGCTGATCTGGATTCGGTGCAAATACAATCCAACATGCTTACTACACAAGACTAGTTACTAGGAATGTGTCAGTTACAAGAATGCTGAATGAGTGAATGGCAAGTGGCATGTGTCATGTGATGTTAACAGTTCTACTATTAACACATATAACTCATTATAATAACCTACATTTATAAAGTGTCCTTTCTCACATGAGCTTATACTAGTCATGCTCACAGCTCATTACAATTATTATCCAATTAACCACATTTACAATAACAAAATGTATGAGTCACAGACACACTGAATCAAGCAGCTATATATATATATACTCAGTGCCAAAAGGTGTGCAAGAAAAGAGGACAGAGGTACTAGAAAATAAAGTTGACAGGATGTGAGTGAGTAATGCATTTTTTGAATGAACACATGTGAAGTCATCCACCAGTGAAGGGAGAAGGCTGTGCTGCTCTTCGTTCCTGAGAAATTTGACTTTCAGTGTGATTTGTGACAAGATGTTGAACATTACACATTACAACAAGCCCACATCTCTGTGCTGCTATTGCTAATCATGCATTTAACTGCGAAAGCCCAACTGATCTTACAAGATATGATCCACATGAGTATTACCAAGTGAACTGTTGTTGTTCTGTGTCACACAGAACAGCATGCTACGCATAGTTTGTTGTAATAGATAACATTAAACATACAGCCAATCTTGAACATTTTTAAATGAATAAAAACCAACACATTTTGAAACATAAACAGATATTCTTTAATAGAACAATATGTGACAAGGAAGATTTGATGATTTTTTCCCTCAAATTTAAGCTTTCTTGACATAAACAGCAAATGATGTAAGAAATATGTCGTACATTACTATTTCAACAAGATGTACAATGCTGTTTGTTTCTTGATGAAAATGATAAATCAGTAACTTTTTATTACTGTAAAGTATAAAGACACATAACTATTTCCATGTCAACAGTTTTTGCTGCATTAATTTTGTTGTAGTAGATAACATAACGTTAATGAGACAATATGGTACTTTGTTTTTCATAACAAAATAAGTAATACTTATTATTTAACAAACAAGTAACAGGGTATGACAATAACTTTTTTCCCCACTTGCCCTGTAGGCAAGACTAGTTGCCCATGCCAGATTCTTAAAATCAACCATTTTGATTAAAATAGGCGATATGTTTGTCAAATGGATTTTGAAGGGTAGAAAGTGTGATAAAAGAGTTCTTCTAAGTAGACTGACACTCACACACACAAACCATCTTCCCCACAAAGTTACATAAATTTGTAACATTGTTAATTGCCAGGTCCATGCTTGAAAGAGATAAAATTCTGTAAAGTACTCAAGCAATTTTTTTTCTACAGTGCCACTGCCAGTGGTACCTGTCTCAGTACTAATGGTATCAGCAATGAATCATTGCAGTACAGAATGATAACTCTGCCGCATTCTGTCATGTGTCATGACTTCTGTGAACGCCAACAGGCAGTTACTGTTCATTTCATTCTAACGCTGTAACAGTTCTAATTTCAGATTTTTAATTATTGTTAATATTAATGAGCCAAACTGCCATGCATGCCCCAAGCCATGACCCAACATAGCCCAGGCAGCTTGGATCAGTGGTTGTATTTTTTTAACACAAGGAACTGTGCCAAACCTGCACCAGATACATTTCTTTATTTTCTGTGTTAATAAAGGATTCAGATTTATGTTAATTTATTCCTGCCTTCATTATCTGTTATTTAAGAATGAGAATTTTTGTTGTTGTTGATAAAACAAGATCGCGAGTCAGGAGTAGTGTCCCTTTGCTGAATGGAAATTCCCGATCAGAACATAATTATGAATGTGAACATTTTAGCGGCCACAGTTAGGTCTTTTAAAATGCTCATTGATTACACTTTGGATCTGACACCCCCCCCCCCTTCTCCCCTATCCCTCCCCCAAAAGAAAGAGAAGACGAAGAAATTGCTTTAAAATTCCCACTAGTAGTACTAGTAGTACTGGCTAGTTGTGGCCCATGCAAACACCCCAAGCAGATTCTTTCGTCTGCACATGGGAACAAACTTCCTCTCTTTTGACTGAGATCTGTTATTATTTTTGTTTTCATTCCCCCCCCCCCTTCCTCCGATGCTCCTTTTAAAAAGCTCACACCAAAGCTAACTGAGTGCGAGCCATGCTTCGCCACGAGTAAAGAGAGCTAGCTTCTGATTGGCTTAACTGCACTGGCAAGCCAATCACATGCTACGACACTGAAGTCTGTCGGTTTGATGATATAAAGGGAAACTGATGTTGTGATTGTGGAACCACAAAACAAAAATTGTCACAGTGACTCAAAATCTAGTGCTTGAATTGAAATATGATACTGTCAATAAAAAACAAACAAACAGAAAAACTGATAACGACTTGCCCAGTCGGGCAGGCCACTGAGATCTTCACCTGCCCGACTGAGTAAGTTACCTGCCCTGGGCAGTCGGGCAGTCCTTATTGTCATACCATGAGTAAGTGTTTTGTAAGAGAAAATGGAGCAAGTAAGAGTGAGTGCAACTTTTGCTGCTTTTGGTGTCACAGGAAAACACACATGCAACTTGTCATCCATGCATTTCTTGGTGATGTTGACTCTGGTGCCTAGGTCAAAAATAGTTGAACAGTTAACTTAAAAGTGAAAGAATTAATAATAATAAAATATAAAAAATTGTAATAAATATTACTAAAAATATCACAGCCAAAGAATAATTATATTAAGATCGGCACCTTACATTTTTTTAACTCTGGAAGGCAGACAGGCATGGTCACTATAATTATGTCGAACGTTATTATTTCCACAGCTGGTGTTGTAATCGTAATGTTCAACACCTAGCTTGACGACTTTAACCTGAGCAAATTCGAATTGTCTACCATATATGATGATTTGTTTGAAGACGTAGTTTGTAAACAAAACAAACTGTGTTAACTTAGGTAGCTGCAGCCAAAATTTAAATTTTACAACAGCAATTTAATTTATGCATTTTCAGACAGGCCATATTGATACAAGAAAATGATGAAAAAAAAGTAACTGTTTATCTTAATTAGTTCCAAAGATATAGCCATTCAAAAACAGTTTTGCATGACAATAAACAGTTTATTACATTTTCTCAAATTTACCCCCCCCCCCCCCCCCAATAGTGGTTCTCATGAACATGGGAGAATCCAAATACTTACACTTTTCAAAAGTATACCTTGGTTGCACTTTGTCACAGCTAAATCATATGGTCAGCAAAGAAAGATAAAACATAGGCAGAGGGCTGAAGTTGCTCCAAAAAGCAATTCTGAGCTTGCCAATTTGCATGAAACAGCACTTTTGACACCACACAGTGGGTAACATATGGCAATGACAGCTTTCCCAATGGATTTCCAAGCAGGGTTTATCACAGTCTTTGCACTTATTTTTTTATACGCAGCTCTGACTCTTACTTTTAAAGTTACAGGGTCTTAAAGTTGGCAAAATCTTCAATTTGCACAGTGGAAAAAACACAAATATGTGGGTTGCCACACTTTAACTGGTAATAACTTGAAAACCACTACAGATACAGCAATGAAACTTGGCATGTACATTAAACCAAGTGTGAAGTACACTTGCAGCAACATTTGCAGTTATTCTGAGAATGATAGATCTTAAAGCCTGCAAAAACTTCACTTTTCACAGTGGAAAAAAGGACAAATCTAATGGGTTTCATACTTTAACTCATAACTTGAAAACCACTACAGATACAGCCCTGAAACTTTGCATGTACATTAAACTAAGTGTGAAGTACACTTGCAGCAGCATTTGCACTTATTTTGAGTGTTAGAGTCTTAAAGTCTGTAAAATCTTCACTTTTCACAGCAGAAAAAGGACATGTATGCTAAAGAAAACATGGTACAGCAGTATCACCTTTATCATCCATGAAAATACAGGCCTACAAGGCTGTGATTTGGAGTCAGCTGACACGGTCTACAGGTGATTTTCCTGTAAATAGCATCTGTGTGCTTGATATCTGCCAAATAAATTCCTGTGAGATTCAACAAAGAACGAACATCCCTGGAGACAATGATGAAGGTGCAAGTTGCAGATTCTTGGCAAACACAACTGTGGAGGAGATTTGAGTGTAATCTTCAGAGCATGGCCACCTGTACACAGCAACTCCATCATTACTGCCTCCTTCTCCAAGAAACTGACTAATGCCTCTTCCTCACTGATGACCCTGGTGACTTTGCTGATAAAGAAATCTTCTACATTGTAGACTGCCACAATGTCACCCTCCTGTTGAAATCTGCAGCTGGTTTCAAACTCAGGTTCATCTTGTTCTGATTCATCTTCTGGTTCCGTCGACATCTCCTGGGTCAGATTCCTCTTCCACTTGTTGACATCTCTGCTGGCAGCTGCCATGGCCGTGAAAAGGTGGAAGTTCTGGAAGTGGCTCACCTCCAAACAGCTCCTTCAGTCTGTTGACCATAAATACTGCAGATGAGAAAGCAGCACTGTCTTGACCAGATCTGGCTTGAGAAGTTGCTGGAAGAATGCAGTCTCATCCAAAGTCTTGGATCTCTCATCTTTCAGGAGAAGCAGCTGCACTAACAGTCGGTTGTCCACTTCAACCAGAGGAAGGTCTTGCCGGCATCCTCTCCCAGTTGCCAGGAAAACAGCCTTCAATTTGGAAAACTGGTCATCATCTGCAGGAAAACAACAACACAGTTTTGTTGTTTCTGTTGATCTTGATTGAGAGAATGATCTACGGCCTACAGCATAATTAATAATAATCATTATCACTCAGGCCTTAACTCTTATCTGTTATGATTTTAATTATTTTTATCATCACTTATCACAATATCAGACTGGCTACCGTTAGCAAAGCAGAAATCCACTTTTAATTTTGAACTAGAAATGCTGGTCAACATACTATTATAGTATTAAAGTTTGAGAATTTAATTACGATCGCTGAAAAATGAAAAAGACTTTTAACAGAGTTCAAGTGCAGAAGTTATTATGATGTCGACTGTGTTTTCTCAGCATCTTAGTTACCTCCCCTGATGAAGAATTTTGATCCCGAAAACAGCCATCGCCACGAATTTATGTCAAAGGTTCGTCCTCCCAAAATAATACTGTTCCAGAAGACATCAGAGAATGTATTTCAATGACTATTTTTGTGAAAATTTGGCGTATTTTGGCAATATTTAGGAGAACAAGCGAGTGATCGACAACTTCCGGTGAGTCGTATTTGTAAACAAAGACAGAACTATGAGTCGGTCGAGAAAATCATAAGATTTTAGGCAATCCTGCAAGAATGAATCAAAATATCATATAAAAATGCTAAATTATGAGACAAACTATCACCAAATTCAGTAAACTGGAGCCAGGTGAAGAGAATACTCACGAATCATGTGCCAAAACTCGGCAATCGAGTCACAAAAACTCCACGTGGTCGATGCCATCTTGGATGAACTCGATTTGAAAAAAGCGCCTTTATTGCGGTCTTTTATTGGCTTGTGAAAGACCCACCGGTCATCAATCCATTAGTCCCATACCTCATTCAAAAGGGTACGAATTCAGCTTCATTTTGAGGGGGAATATTTTAGACATTTGAGGGCGTTTTGTGGTTTAAAATTGAAATTGACTAAAATGCGTTCTAGCAACCAGAGATGTTTGTAAATGACCACGGCGTTTACACCACTGGAATCGGCATTCAATTTCCGATCCAGTGATACCACATATTGCTGTGTACAACGCGTATCGCTTTTTCACCGAACGGATAAACACATCGACTGTTTTCGTTCATGTCTCAGACCGCTTGACCGGCACCGGACAAACGGCAAATACCTCCTGTAGAAAATCAACTGGCAATTTTTCGAGGTACATTGCATGCAAACATAAAAACAACCATAAGAATGCGAAGAAAACGTTCTTTTTATTCATATAATTTCCAAGAGGATACATTCAGAGACTGTGGAGAAATTAGTGACTGAAATACAGTAAAAACTAAAATTGAGCAAAATTCCGATGTTCCCGCATAGGCGATGAGAGGCTGCTGCTACCTAGTTAACTGCAAGCAAAAAATGTAAAGAGTACGATCAGAATATACTGTTTATAACCAATCTGCTGTCGCACATTACGATTTCAACACGCACCCATGTTGTAAGAAACTTGGTGAAAACAAATTTACGAAAGCATCTGAACAAACTTTAGACCGACAGCAACAAAAACTCACTCTGTATGCTAACATTCCGATACTTTTAACAGATTCGGCATACCAATATAAATATCATCGTATAACTGGAAGATTTGACTAAATCTCCGCCAAATCTGCGATGAACGTTTAAATAAAGTTGAACATTATGGTCTTCAAAAATATTACCATACACCTTTCGCATATCAGAATGTCTCTTCCATGTGGCCATGTGCTAAAAGCAAATGACCCGGATGTGTAATATGGCTAACTGGAAGTAGTGCAAAAGTACGAATGTTTTGTTTTTTTGTTTTGCTTGTTTAATCTAATACATTGTTGAATGTTATTTATTACAACAATTTTATGAAGACTGGCAAAAAAAATTTTTTAAACTACCCAGACATTTGGCAGTCAAATAAAACATTGGCGCCTGATGCAGTGACATACCACAGTGACTTGAGTAAAGTTTTGACGAAAGAGAAAGTCTGTTCTTCACTACACTGTCTGCCAATGCTGGTCGTGAAATATTTCAACACACATAACGTTTGACCAAGGAATATTTCGGAGCCTCTAAAAGTCTAACTCC
>CAUZXP010000428.1:0-11305 GCA_963584105.1 Alviniconcha strummeri | reverse complement strand
TGGCTCCGTGCATCAGAGACAAACTAACTGCTTAACCACTACGCCACAAGCGTCTCACTGACAACTGATTGATTGACCTCAGCTTCAGGAGCGGGTGACCAAAGCTGAGACCTTCAGAACCAGATTCCGTCGACACAGTGGCACCGGTTACCCCAACCACGGATGACATTTCCTCCTCGGTGGCTTTCACACTCTTTCCCAAAGCAAGAGTCAAATCGGTCAACGCCTACAAAAACTCGCATCGATGTCAAACACCAGAGGAGGGAAATGTTAAATGGCCGCTCCGTCAGAGTTGTAAGACGATTAGACCTAGTTCCAGCGCTTGAGTGTACCTGTAGCGTTAAGCTGAATGTCGTCTGTTTCAGAATTTAATGTAGTCCATCTAGACTCACAGCTAGGCGTTTTGCCACACGCCTGGGCGTTTTGCCACACACCTAGGCGTCCCATAGCTAGGCGTTTTGCCACACAACTAGGCGTTTTACCACACACATAGGCGTTTTGCCTCATACCTAGGCGTTTTGCCAGCCAGCTAGGCGTCCCACAGCTAGGCGTTTTGCCAGTCAGCCAGGCGTTTTGCCAACCTGCTAGGAGTTTTGCTTCACATCACAGCTAGGCGTTTTGCTTCACTTGTAGGCGTTTTTATCACAAGTAGGCGTTTTGCCGCCCTACCACGCCCAAAGGAAGAAGAAGAAGAAAAAAGAATGAAATGAACATATACAGGATGTGATCTTGGTGGAGAACCTGCTATTGACTCAGTTGTGAGGTGATGGTTATCGTCGGCAATTCACGCTTCTGTAGGTGTGGCTTTCTTACACGTGTGACGTCTGTCGAAGGCGCTATACACCACCCACCCACCCACTCCTTCCCCACCCCCTTTTTTGCGTTTGTCTTTCAACTGTACTATTTTGTTTTCGTTCTTTTGTTGGTTTATTTGCTCAGTGTACGCCAATCAATCATCACCAGAGACATCTGCGCGGAGCGAGGAGGCGGATGTCAATGCTTTGAAACCGCTCCCACTTGGGTGTGAAACAGAACGCCATGTACTGGGGCGTTTCCTGCTCAAGACGGCGTTTTGGGCCACCCTCCTCTGCTAACATTATCCGCAAACCGTCCGATTCCCAAACAGCACAAGTGGACGCTAGAGCGTTTGGTTAGCATGCGAGAGGTTCGGGGTTCGACAGGTCCCGCAATTAACAGATGTATACTGATTTATTTTATATATATAGTTTAATATTAATATATATTATTTAAAATATACGTTTTGTTTTCTCAACATCCCGCAAATATTAAATTTTGTTTGGCAATTTTCAAAGTAGCATTTTTTTCTTCTTCAGATATATCCCCGATGAAAATTCGAATGATGATGATGATGAAGTGATGCTTAATGTCCTCAGATGTCAGTTGACATAAAAATTATTAGGGACAAGTTGTGACCAATGCCGAAGCACGGTGTAATAATTCTTTACGTCCACGGAAACCAGAAGGCTCGTTAGGACGGACAGCCCTGGACGTCCACCTCGACTCTCACACAGCTCCTGAACTATGAGAAAATTCGGACATAACTTCTGCCCTTTTCATCTCATCCCATCTTTATCCACATGATAATTTTCTTCTTATTATTTGTTGTTTGTTTCTTTTTTTCTTCTTTTTTTTCCTTCTTTTTAGGTGAGACTGGATTGATTGATTTGATACACACACACACACACACACACACACACACACACACACACACACACACACACACACACACACACACACACACACACACACACACACACACACGCATTAATAATTACCCGCTACTGACAGGGCCGGTTGGTAGGCCTAAAGCCCGTTCTTAATTGGGCGAACATTTGCTTCGCGAACTTAGTTCGGGTTATTCGTCGAACCTAGGCGAACCTAGATGGTTCTTAATTGGACGAACATTTGCTTCGCGAACCTAGTTCGGGGCATTCGACGAACTGCGACGAAGCTATATTCGGGGTCCAAAAAACTTCGCTCAACATGTTCTGGAAATAGTATTCGCCCAGTTCGGCGAACCTTGTTTCTGATTGGCTGAGAGCGGAACTCTCCTGTGGATGAGGAAGAAAGAAAAATACAAATGGATGATGGTACGGTTTCGATACTTCATTCGCTTCGGAGAGAAGTGCCCTGTTGTTGATGGTACGGTTTCGATACTTCACTCGCTTTGCAGAGAAGTGCCCTGTTGTTGATGGTACGGTTTCGATACTTCACTCACTTCAGAGAGAAGTGCCCTATTGTTGATGGTACGGTTTCGATACTTCACTCGCTTTGCAGAGAAGTGCCCTGTTGTTGATGGTACGGTTTCGATACTTCACTCACTTCAGAGAGAAGTGCCCTATTGTTGATGGTACGGTTTCGATACTTCACTCGCTATGCAGAGAAGTGCCCTACTGTTGATTTGTGGGAGGCTCAACCTTCTCTCTGGGATCCAGAATGATATAGTAATTAGTTGAATTACCCTGTAAGGGATGATTAAAGCATATTGACTTTTTGGATCACACTGTCTGCTGCGCGTCTGCCACAAGTTTGGGCCGAAGCTTGCATCTCATTATAAGCCAGTTATTCGTCGAACTGTCCGCACTAAACGTTCACCACAAGTTCGGGCCGAAGCTTGCATCTCATTATAAGCCAGTTATTCGTCGAACTGTCCGCACTAAACGTTCACCACAAGTTCGGGCCGAAGCTTGCATCTCATTATAAGCCAGTTATTCGTCGAACTGTCCGCACTAAACGTTCACCACAAGTTTGGGCCGAAGCTTGCATCTCATTATAGGCCAGTTATTCGTCGAACTGTCCGCACTAAACGTTCACCACAAGTTCGGGCCGAAGCTTGCATCTCATTATAGGCCAGTTATTCGTCGAACTGTCCGCACTAAACGTTCACCACAAGTTCGGGCCGAAGCTTGCATCTCATTATAAGCCAGTTATTCGTCGAACTGTCCGCACTAAACGTTCACCACAAGTTCGGGCCGAAGCTTGCATCTCATTATAAGCCAGTTATTCGTCGAACTGTCCGCACTAAACGTTCACCACAAGTTTGGGCCGAAGCTTGCATCTCATTATAGGCCAGTTATTCGTCGAACTGTCCGCACTAAACGTTCACCACAAGTTTGGGCCGAAGCTTGCATCTCATTATAGACCAGTTATTCGTCGAACTGTCCGAACTAAACGTTCACCACAAGTTCGGGCCGAAGCTTGCATCTCATTATAGGCCAGTTATTCGTCGAACTGTCCGAACTAAACGTTCACCACAAGTTTGGGCCGAAGCTTGCATCTCATTATAGGCCAGTTATTCGTCGAACTGTCCGCATTAAACGTTCACCACAAGTTCGGGCCGAAGCTTGCATCTCATTATAAGCCAGTTATTCGTCGAACTGTCCGCACTAAACGTTCACCACAAGTTTGGGCCGAAGCTTGCATCTCATTATAAGCCAGTTATTCGTCGAACTGTCCGAACTAAACGTTCACCACAAGTTTGGGCCGAAGCTTGCATCTCATTATAGGCCAGTTATTCGTCGAACTGTCCGCACTAAACGTTCACCACAAGTTCGGGCCGAAGCTTGCATCTCATTATAAGCCAGTTATTCGTCGAACTGTCCGCACTAAACGTTCACCACAAGTTCGGGCCGAAGCTTGCATCTCATTATAAGCCAGTTATTCGTCGAACTGTCCGCACTAAACGTTCACCACAAGTTCGGGCCGAAGCTTGCATCTCATTATAAGCCAGTTATTCGTCGAACTGTCCGAACTAAACGTTCACCCAAGAAGCGAACTATAGTGGAACTGTCAGAACCATGTTCGGCGAACTAAAGGTTCTACTAAGAAACGAATTATAGTTCGTCGAACTGTCCGAAGACTAATAAACGAATTATAGTTCGTTGAACTGTCCGAAGAATGTTCGGCGAATAAACAGTTCGCCCAATGAAGAACCGGCTTTGGGGGCCCGTACCCAAAAGCCATGTGCAGTACTGCAGTACTGCAGCAGGTTTAATCTTCCCGTCCGGGAGGCAAGGGACTGAATTTCCTTCCAGGGTCCATCCTTTGTCGGCACAACACCCAGTGTGCAACCGCATGCATCCAGATCTAAGCGTAGGTTAAAATCCTAAACGCTGGCAGCCATACCCTAGAGCTCAGGAGTTGTGTGAAAATCGAGGTGGCCGTCCTGGGCTCCCCGTCCCTAATAAGTCTATGGTTTCTGTGGACGTAAAGCAACATTCATCCAACCAGCCAACAGCCGTACCATTGTTTGGACACACGAAAATGCGGGGTGGTGGAAAGGATACCGAATTAACCCCTTCACTGCCCCCGCCTGTAAAATTTCCGGGATGAATCATGCACGGACGCGCCCCCAAACAGTATACTTTCCGGTCCTGTAGCATCTATTTTCAATGCTGCGTGTTTTGATGAAAATCCTTTCATATGCCAGTGCGAAAAAGAGGACAAAAGGGCTTAAGGGTTTCAAGTTTTGCAATTTTACGGATCGTTCTCAAATGGCGTCATGGCAGTGAAGGCGTTAAGAGTCAGCACACTTATGACTCTGTCGTGAGACAGGCTTGTACTTCCGGCGTGGACATTAACCCGTTTACGCCCAAAACCATTACTCTGATGCAAAAACACACACACACACACACACACACACACACACACACACACACACACACACACACACACACACACACACACACACACACACACACACACACACACACAAACTTCCCGTCGTTGCTGCAAACGGTGACCTCCAAAAGCGACAGGGGGAAATACTCAACTACCCCTTCTTTGAATAAAGGATGTCCTTCTTCAGACATCCTGTTAGCAGGATGCCAAAACTACACTCAGCTAAAACAAACAAAACCAGTCATGCGTCCTGAATATTGGACGGTGGGTATATACGTATAGAAGGGGTTAAGGTGGACCCTGCTTTATCCGCTAAAGGGTAAACGAATAGAGGAAGCATCGCTGACCCTACCTATAAGAGTGGAATCATTATATACAGTGTGGCATATACATATATAGATATATGCACATATATATCTATATATATATATATAAAAATATACGATTTTACGTCATGTGCGTTTTTTTCTTCATTTTTTCATTTTAGGAGTGGATTATATACAGACACTGCAGGTTGTATTAAATTTTTCGTCCTTTAATTTTTTAATTATTATGTCGCGAAAACACGACTATGAATGCTGCCATTTTGTACCCAGAAGTCTGTAGTGTCGTTACAAACAAGACCGGAATGTGTGGTAAGAGCATCAAAATGTCACGGGCCACTTTCTTCTCTTCAATGATAAAGAGCAAGCCAGCATGATTCTCCATAAGGAGCTCAAATTCAAAGCCAAAAAAATTGACCTTTTTACGAAGCACGTGAAGCACGCACATTTTCTCCGCTTTAAGGCCAACTTGCGTCTTCGGTTCGGTTCTCCGAACAGGCTGTCTCAAGTCGGACTAGATCACAACATGGCCTTGCTTGCTTGTTCGCTCCGTTCCTATGTTGCCCCATTTCTATGCTGCCCCGTTGATGTTGCCCCGTCTCTATGCTGCCCCTTTGATGTTGCTCCGTCTCTATACTACCCCGTCGATGTTGCCCCGTCTCTCTGCTGCCCCGTTGATGTTGCCCCGTTTCTATGCTGTCCCGTTGATGTTGCCCCATTTCTATGCTGCCCCGTTGATGTTGCCCCGTCTCTATGCTGCCCCGTTGATGTTGCCCCGTTTCTATGCTGTCCCGTTGATGTTGCCCCATTTCTATGCTGCCCCGTCGATGTTGCCCCATCTCTATGCTGCCCCGTTCATTTTCCCCCCATCTCTATGCTTCCCAGTCGATGTTGCCCCATTTCTCATGCTGCCCCGTTGATGTTGCCCTGTCTCTATGCTGCCCCGTCGATGTTGCCCCGTCTCTGTGCTGCCCCGTTGATGTTGCCCCATTTCTATGCTTCCCCGTCGATGTTGCCCCGTCTCTATGCTGCCCCGTTGATGTTGCCCCATCTCTATGCACGGGTTGGGTGGGTGATAAGACAGATTCAAATTGGTGTTGTCTGAGATCATTAAGTTAATATTTTGTTAATTATTGTATGAGTGGACGAGAGGAGACTGGTGTGCGCGTGTCATTGTGTGTGTGTGTGTGTGTGTGTGTGTGTGTGTGTGTGTGTGTGTGTGTGTGTGTGTGTGTGTGTGTGTGTGTGTGTGTGTTGTTCGATAGGCGATAACGGTAATTTAAACTACAATAATTAAAGTTTTGTTTGCTGAAATGTATGTTAATGTAGTTTTTGTGGTAAGATGTTTGTACAGCGCAGTGAGTTTAACTCTGGTTAAAGAATAGCGCTTTATAAGAATTATTTATTATTATTATCATTTATTATGCTGCCTCGTTCATTTCCCCCCGTCTCTATGCTGCCCCGTTCATTTTGCCCCATCTGTATGCTGCCAAGTCGATGTTGCCCCGAGGGAGAGAAAAAGAAAAGAGAGTCCTGCTCCCTTTATAAAGAGCGTGTTGGGTGCATCAGTTCCAGTGCTAAGCAGATGGGTCATCAAAAACCCTGATCCTGGTGGGGACCATTATTATGTTCTTCTGCTACTTCGAGGTCGAGGAATGCAATCATTCAGCGTAGGCAAACTATCGGTATACACACGCAGAGCGAGAAACACTGGTTTCACAGTCAGTACTTCAAGTTCCAAATCATTATTTGAATTGAAAAGTCCTTTTCGGCACTCAGCTAAAATGAAAAAACAAGACCACCGCATTCACTGGCACATAGTCACCGAGGGGATGGAAGGCAAACTGAGATACAAAAAGGAATTTAATCATCTCTCAGCTTTTCCCGCGGGGACGACGACTAGAGCTCTGGAATCAGTTTCTATGACCTTTACTTCTTGTAACACGCAAAGCGACGAAGTGCCAACATTCTCGGAAGTCGCTGGAGAAAATACGTATCTCAGAGTTAGGGCAACACACAGCTGGGGTAGCACTGAGCTGGGGCAACACTGAGCTGGGGCAACACTGAGGGCAACACTGAACGGGGGCAAGACTGAGTTAGGGCAACACACAGCTGGGGCAGCACTGAGTCAGGGCAACACTAAGTTGGGGCAACACTGAGCTGGGGCTGGGGCTGGGGCACTGAACTGGGGCAACACTAAGTTAAGGGCAAGACTGAGTTAGGTCAACATTGAGCTGGGGCAAGACTGAGTTGGGGCAACATTGAGCTGGGGCAAGACTGAGTTAGGGCAACACTGAGCTGGGGCAACATTGAGTTAGGTCAACACTGAGTTGGGGCAACACCGAGTTAGGTCAACACTGAGCTGGGGCAACACCGAGTTAGGGCAACACTAACTTGGGTCAACACTGGGTTAGGACAACACTAATTTGGGGCAACGCTGAGTTAGGTCAACACTGAACTGGGGCAACACTGAGTTGGGGCAACATTGAGCTGGGGCAAGACTGAGTTAAGGCAACATCGAGCTGGGGCAACAGTGATCGCGGGCAACCTTGATAAGGGGCAACACTGAGTTAGGGCAACACAGGGCTGGAGCAAAGAAAGAGCCGGGGCAACATGGAACTTGGGGCTACACTGAGCAAGGGCTACACTGAGCAGGGGCAACACTGAGCAGGGGCAACAATGAGCAGGGGCAACACTGAGCAGGGGCAACACTGAGCAGGGGCTACACTGAGCAGGGGCTACACTGAACAGGGATAGGACAACCACACGAACTAGCCGGGGAATGGAAAAGTTTTGCATATTTTCTATGTCTTCAGTCCAGCTTGCGCCTTTTTTTGATGCCTCCTTTAAAACACTCGACTCCGGATCGATGGAGTTTGAGTTCAAGTCCCTGTAAAGGCATTAACCACCCCTCTCCCCCTTCCCCCACCTCGCCCCCTCCCCCACCATCCTCATCCCACCAACTGCCATTCGACTGAGGGGTGTAGTACGTGTCGGGTTCAATGCAACAGAAAACCCTTGTCTCTTGTTTGACTGCTGGTTGCTTTTTCAAGATCGTGGCCTTTTCCGCGCGGAAGAGGATTACGCGGGAAGGTTCGACGAATCATTTACCCGGCCCATTTAAAAAAAAAAAAAAAGTTTTTTGTTTGTTTGTTTTTTGATGGTGAGGGGGGTGTGTGTGTGTGTGTGGGGGGGGGGTGGTGGTGGTGGTGGTGGTGCTTTTTATTGTTGTTTTGTTTTGTTTTGTATTTTGCTTTGCTTTTGTTGTTGGGTTCCCCCACCCCCTCCCCCTTCATTTTTTTTTTTTTTTTTTAAAGGAGAGATCAGTTCACGTGTACCAGTTCCATTCTTTATGGCCAGTATCGGTCTACAGTGGCTGAGCGAACGTGTGGGGGACGAGCGTTCCCCGACGAGTTGCGTGTGAGCTCGCTTCCCTGATCTACAGGTAAACGCGCGTGAAAGACTCGTGAGCCCACGGCAGCGAACAAAACGTCGCACTGGCAATACTGGACAGACATAACCCCAACGTTAGGGATTACGTTAGGATGGGTAGCGCCGCTCTGTGGCGGCTAACTTTCAAAGGGGCAGGCGGCTCGATTTTCTCGTGGGAAAACATCCTGGCTGGATCAGCATGAAATCCAAAATCCAAAACCGTAGTCTGCAGTTGAAGGCTTTGAGCTTTGGTGTTTTAATCCAGTTTCTCTTCTACCTTTTCTTCGGCATAATATTATGAATTCCATAATGATAGCCTCGAAACGAACAAAAGTGTTCCCAGCACTATAAGATACAAAGAGCTTTTAGCTTAGCAAAAAAGACGAAGAAGAGTGTTCTGGAAAGCAATAAGGCAAAGTCAGGTAAACCAAACAAACCAAAGTGACCACCTACCATATTTTTAAACTTAAAGCCTCAACAAAAGTTAATCCGAAATCCAAAACTGTTGCTTCTAGGTTAAAAAGAGGGTACCGTAGCACCCCCACCCCCTCCTCAAGAGAGAGAGAGAGAGTCAAAAGTGCTTCAAGTTCCAAGGTTCTCAAAAATATTTCGGGCTGCTCCAGGCAGCACACATGCTGGAGGTGTCTTGGTTCTAATGAACAGCACCATCAGTAGTCAGGTCAGACGCGATAATCGGATCTGCCACCAAGCGCACTTCTCTTTCAAGCAGCTCAGTACAACGGGAGCCACGAGCCGAGCCTGAACAGCTCAGTACCACGGCGAAGATGAACCGCCTGTCGTACCACAATTCCACAGATGCAGCTGCAAATATTGTCGCTACAGAGGTGCGCGTGTGAATCTGAAATCCCGTCTCCGACTGTAGCGACAATTTTCAGTTTGCATAACACTTGTCCATTTTTATTAATTTTTATTAATTTTTTCATTTTATTTTTATTGAATTTTAAGACCGGTTGCTGTTGAAGCTTTGATATTGTACTGAGCCGTGGGCCGGTATTTGTTTTCTCTGGACATATCGTTATATAAAAGTCATTAAGCATACTTTAGCTGCAGTCAAGAGCCAAATTTACGTGTATAATGTTAACATGGTCAATAAACAACCTCATCTCATCTTATTGTTGCTAGCATTATTGCTCTTATTGTTGTAATCAATATCAGTGTGTTTGCAGAGTTCTCAAAATGTGTACTTTGCAGCTGGACAAAACTCTGAACTGGACCTTAGCTCTGGCATCGTGCTGCTATTATTGTATCAGTGTGTTTGCAGAGCTCTGAAAATTCGCAGTCTGCAGCAGGACCAAACTCTGAGCTGGGCTGCAGTTCTCACATCGTACAATCTTATCTCACCGTATCCTATTATTATTGTTATCAGTCTGTGTTTACAGAGCTCTCAAAATGTGCACTTTGCAGCCGGAACAAACTCTGAGCTGTGCTGCAGCTCTCTCTGCAGTCGGACCAAACTCTCAGCTGGGCTGCAGCTCTCTCTGCAGTCGGACCAAACTCTGAGCTGGGCTGCAGCTCTCTCTGCAGTCGGACCAAACTCTGAGCTGTGCTGCAGCTCTCTCTGCAGTCGGACCAAACTCTCAACTGGGCTGCAGCTCTCTCTGCAGTCGGACCAAACTCTGAGCTGGGCTGCAGCTCTCTCTGCAGTCGGACCAAACTCTGAGCTGGGCTGCAGCTCTCTCTGCAGTCGGACCAAACTCTGAGCTGAGCTGCAGCTCTCTCTGCAGTCGGACCAAACTCTCAGCTGGGCTGCAGCTCTCTCTGCAGTCGGACCAAACTCTCAGCTGGGCTGCATGCAGCTCTCACATCGACAGCGGCATCCAGTGAGCCCCAGCAGCCGGGCAGCCGGCCAACAGAGCGTGATGCCGCTCATCCCAAACAGGACACAGTCGTGCCGGACTTTCATCATCCACTTCTTCTGACACCCGTTATTAATTGGCTGCTGGTATCATCGGTATGCGATTATCGGTCTTTTAGCCGCGCTAATGACTGGGGCAGAGGGTGGGGTGGGGTCTCTTCTCTTCCCCCCCCCCCACCCCACCCCGTCTGTTTGGTTTTGTATCATCTCTTCCTCTCCCCCCACCCCCCCGCCCCCCTCTGTTTGTTTCTGTTTCTATCCCTGTTTCTATCCCCGTTTCTATCCATCCTCTCCCCCATCCCTCTGTTTCTGTCTCCCGCTCATTCCCCTCTTTGTTTTTGCCTCTCTCCCTCCTTCCACCCTCTCTGTTTCTGTCTCTCTCCCTCTCCCCGCCCCTTCTCTCTCTCTCTGTTTCTGTCTCTCTCCTTCTCCCTCCCCCCTTCTCTCCCTCTCTCTCCACCTTTTTTGTCTTTCTGTCTCTTTTCATCTCTCTCCCCAGCCCCCCTCTCTCTCTTTCTCTCTCCCCCACCCCCCTCTCTCTCTGTTTCTGTCTCTCTCCTTCTCCTTCCTGTGCCCCCCCCCCCCACCCCATCTCTGTCTCTCCCTTTCCCTCCCCCTTCTCTCTCTGTTTCTGTCTCTCCTTCCACCCCCCACCCACTCTCTCTGTTTCTGTCTCTCTCCCTTTCCCTCCCCCTTCTCTCTCTATTTCTGTCTCTCCTTCCACCCCCACCCGCTCTCTCTGTTTCTGTCCCCCCCTCCACCCCCCACCCGCTCTCTCTGTTTCTGTCCCTCCCTCCACCCCCCACCCGCTCTCTCTGTTTCTGTCCCTCTCCCTTTCCCTCCCCCTTCTCTATTTCTGTCTCTCCTTCCACCCCCCACCCCCCCACCCGCTCTCTCTGTTTCTGTCCCTCCCTCCACCCCCCACCCGCTCTGTCTGTTTCTTTCCCTCCCTCCACCCCCACCCGCTCTCTCTGTTTCTGTCCCTCCCTCCACCCCCACCCGCTCTGTCTGTTTCTTTCCCTCCCTCCACCCC
>CAUZXP010000427.1:0-55000 GCA_963584105.1 Alviniconcha strummeri | reverse complement strand
CTGGAAAGGCAGCGCATGCATCCAGATGTACATGTTTAGAACTTCCCAAAACAGTTCGCCCATGTTTGACAGGCGCTTGGCCAGGTCAAGCGGCGTATCAGTTGACCGGCCGGCAGGGCCAGACCTGGTTTTGTTTAGTGCCAGACACTCTTGTTGTAGGGACAAAAGGGCTTCTGGAACCAGGATCTTAGTTTAGAGTTAAGATGGTATAACCTCGGCCGCGGATGTCGGCCGCCGGGCTGACCGTGATTGGCAAACTGTAATACCTAGCTGGGCCTCAGCCGTGATGCTGACGTCATCGCCAGTCCAGCCGGCTCCAACGAACATCATAAATCCTTCTTCTTCTTTATATTACTATATTATTAGGCAGCCACCTTCCAATGAGCAGAAATGAATTGCTGGGAGTCTGCAGGTGGTATAAGAAAAAGAAAAAAAGTTACAGTTTGTCCCTAATATGTCAACCCGACATCCGAGGACATTAAGCCCCACATCATCAAAGAACAAAAATATAGACAGGAGAGAGAGTGCGGTATCCGATCCGGCTAGACCAATCCGGCTACCGTAGTGTAGCGGTCCCCGAGGATGAACCCCGACCGAACAGCTCCAGCCTTCACTGACACTTGTTAGAGATCTAGTACGGATGCGTGCCGCAAAACAAAACAAAAAACTGTTGGCATTTTTAGCGCCATCACTTTGCAGCAGTGTTATAAATCAGTCTGCGGGCAAAAGGTTTTACCATGCCTGCTTGACTCCACCCTTCTGCCTAGACTCAGGTATGACAATAGTGGGCATCTCAGTCAAAAGTATCAGTAACCCTACAGCATAGAATTACGTCTCGACTTTTTTCGGTCGTGATTGTTTCCCTCATCGTCGTTACTTGTCTGTTCACTCACGTTTAATAGATTGATGAAATTCGGGATGCTACTCCCAGAATACAGAAGGAAAGGTAAAAGAATGCAACACTACAAGTATTTTGATCACAAAACCGCCCTTTTTTGTTTTCCCGGCAAAGGTGCGTCACGTGAGATCTTGCGAGAGAAAGCGAGATTTCAACCGCCAATTTCAAACTTTGACTTTCAAGGAAGGCAAGCAGGTGTGCGAAGCTGATCGTGAATCCGCTTGATTCTCCGTACATGCTTCATCTTTTGAATCGCTATGGATGCAGAAACCGAGGTTTGTGTTTATAACTTGAGAATACAACTATTACAAATACAAATAAGGACGGGTCTTTTGTGCAAATTGAGATTTTATGACATTGTTCGGCTTGGACTTTCACTTAGTCATTTTGTAGGCTACTTCAGTACTTGTGATGCGTTTATTTGTATTCGAAGTTATCATGCGTCTTGATCTTGACTGACTTTCTTGAATACGTTGACACTGTCAACAACAAGATCACTTTTGGCATGTACGTCAAGTTCAACAAGAAAAAACGGGGAGAGCACAAATTATCCTCAGAGAATGGAGAATGACGTAAAGAATTCCTTCGCAGCGCAGCAAAACTGCTGACTGGCTCCGTGGCTGATTTTGGTCTTGATATTCAAGCGTATTCCGTGCATTTTCTAGTTTTTGCGAAACAGGTATGTTGATCTACTGATCACTTACGGCAACAATAGACGCCGTGTTCACTCTGACTTTGAGTCTCTTCAAGGATCTGAGCTGCCACAGTGCCAGTGTTGCAAGTCCTGCAGCGATGTGTGTTTAATACTTTCATTTGTTTAAATTAAAATATATTTAGTAATGTAGTCCGTTCTCTCTGTCTGTGACTCAGTGGCTGACTGTGCAACTGCAAGTCTCTATTCTCACTCTCTCCCCCCAGTCTCGAAGAGCACCCTCTAAATCTGACTTGAGTCTCATCTTATTCTCAATCTCAGTTTATAGCTTCACTCAGACACAGTGACTACTAAGTCTTCTAATCTCTTGGTGACTTCCATCCCCTCCCCCTTCTCACTATCTCCGACACAGTTAAACTTAGGTCTCAGGGAACCCCCCGCCCCCCAACCTTCTCTCGATCTGTATCAGTCTCAGACAAGTCAGAAAGCTCAGACTTTCCTGCTTCCTCCCCACCCTTCTAGAAGGACTTGACTTGCTCAGCTAGCACAGTGTTAACACTAGCAGTATGTAGTGATGAGTCATTTCAAATTTGGTGTGTCATGATTTACAATAATTTACAACATTTATTCAATTATTGTAAATGTAATCATTGTCCATTGACATTCACACTGATCACATCTTGATTATATGAAGACTGATTTCTGTACTTGTACAATCTTACTTAAGATATGTAAATGATAAATCCAAAGTTAATTCCTTTGCATTGCACACACACAGGTTGGTGAAAATGAAAGGCAGGAAGTAAAGTGTTTGGACACTGATGAAGGTCTGGACAAACTGTTGCGCAAAGCAGTGACTGTCAGTCAGGTCAATTTGCCCATCGCTACCATCGATAGAGACATTGATGATATTGCCAGTTCATACTCTGAAGAAAGTGAACGTCCAGATAATGTCCTTGATGAAGAATTTCTGGTAATGAGTAAATTTGCAGTTCTCTTTGTGAACTCATTTATTTTTATGTTTCCTAACAGCACAACAGTTCCAATTTTGCACATTCTCTGTTAAAATTATTTCAGTTCTTGCAGGTTTTGATTTGTTTTACAATTTTTCATTTTTTTGTTTGTTTTGTTCATGTGTTTGCATGATTATTATTGTAAACAAGAGTCATGACAGTACTGTACTAATGATATTGGTAATATCTGCACTTAGTCTTTGCAGCTATACGCCTATAGTATAACTATAAGTACTGGGGAAAAAATCAGTTCTGCATGATCAAAGATTTGTCTTATTCTAATCTTAGTAACTTGGTTAACAATAGAAGCTTAATAGGTGGGGGCGGGTCAACTAATATCTGACAATTGTAAGTTGACACAGTTCTTGCAATAGTTGTACCCTGAAATGATGGGCAGATTCCGAGTTCCACTGAGCCCTAGGAGTAGGAAGGTACTTGTAATTCACTGATTGTGATGATTTTGATTTTCCACAATGTCCACTTTTACAAGTTTTAGCCCTGTTGATTCACAGTCCTCAAATGGTATGAGAATGTGTGTGTGGACGGAATGAACTTGAAGTATGCACTACGTTGGCATATATCCAAATATCAGTTCATTCTGTACTATGCCAGTACTAGCACAAGCTAATGACACACACGCATCCTGAAACCATTTGAGGACAGCAAACCTGTGTAAAAGTGGATATTGCCCGATTTTCTGGATACCTTCATGCGCATGCTGACAAATGCACACACTTGTTTTACCCATGCACCTCAGACGTAGCTTTGCTTGTTATTGTTTGGTCTCACCCTCACACAGCTAGGTGGTTTCTCTGTTTTCAAGTGTAGCCATCAGTGCTGCAATGGTGTTATAATGTTAGCAAAGCTGTCTCCAAAGATTGGGCTGGTGTCTGTAGGTGAAGCAAAGAATAATTGCTCTTTGTAAACTGTACTGTTTTGTTTATAATTAAAAAAAAGTGAACAGGAACTGTTCATATAGTTATGCAAAGTGCTATTGTTACAGTGTTAGTAGCGATACAAAGTCAATGAGTTTTATATTAATTTGTGATATGATATACGTTTTATTAGTTAAACTGACAAACTATGCTCAGTTCATGACATTCAGTGCAGCCAGAGAAAGATTGCCACAGTGCCAGTTTACTAATACTAGTGACACGTGAAACATCAAGCACATTTCTGGTATTTTTTTCAATCTCATTGATGTATGAGTTAGATAATCATTCCCTATCTGGTTACTGGTATGGCACACATGTCCTCTTGTATTATACTATAGTTGTAAGGTTGTAGGGCAACCAGCAAACTGTACCTTCAGTGTCGACAATGACAGTGTTACCCAATCTTGGGCAGCAGGCTAATGACAAGTTTTAAAGAGGCCAGTGTTCACTCAGCCAGTCAGAAGTCACTGATATTGTGACTGTCCCATGTGAAAAGCTTGGCTGGCAGCACTTCCTGACCACATGTACTAGTTACACTCACACTTACTGACTTAGTCGTACAGGACTTAGTCGTACAGGACTGAGTTACACTTACAGAACCAGTCACACTTACTGACTTACTGACCATCTTTCAGGACTGAGTTACATTTACAGTGAGCTACTGATGCATCATTTTTTTTCACTTTAGAATATGTCCAGTTTAATACTCGGACTTAGTCTTTTTAGTTAGCAGTCTATTTTTTAAAAAGAAAGGGAAAAGTCTTTTTAGTTAGCAGTCTATTTTTTAAAAAGAAAGGGAAAAGTTTTCACATCAATGCCATCAGCAGCATGCATTTAATTTGAACTTTTCTGCACTCAGCATTGATTACAGGATATTATTAATCACAAGATAATCTGATGATAAATGAAGTTTCTTTGGCTTTAGCGGCTGATTGAAAGGACGCGGCAGAGGAGGGAACTTCTGAACCAGAAAATGGGGAAGACTCCTGAAGCGGCACCCCGCAAGCGCCGAACTCCACTCTCAGAGGATTTGACGGACAATGTGGGAGATGAATTAAAGCAACAGAAATCGGATGGTACTTTCCTGTTTTGGTTGCAGTGTTTTCAACTTGATTCATTCAGTGTTGTATGGTGTTTTATTAGTTACAGCCTAAAATATTTTGCATCAGGAACTTTCCTTACCATGACTAATAGTAATACCAACAGTGTACAGATTCACTCAGATTGTCTTATTTGTACAACAGTCAGTGGGTGTACTGTGTGAGCAGTTTACACACTGCAGGAAACAGTTATATTACTTATAACTCAGAGAGAGAGATCTGCAACTGTGCAAGAGCAAGGCTTACCCAGTTTGCACGTAGAATCAGCATATCACTAGCGTGTTGGATGTTATGTGGCGGTGGGGATGAACTTTTTAATTAAGCAGTAAAAAGTCAAATTAGTATGCAGCATGCTTGGGTGGTGGGGTGGTAGGGGTAGAAGCATGCATTGTGTGAGGTATAAAAATGCACAGATAGTTGTTGTTTTTATGTCACTGAAAAGCATGCAGATTTTTAATAGGAGCAATTATATACAGCTGTGTTTGATTTTGATAGGACATACTTTCTCAGTCCTTTGTGTTTGAGAAAGAGGAAGATGATGACGTGAAAAGCATGGGACTGGCTGTTGTTTTAGACTCGCCCAAGCGTCAGTGTGTTCGTGAAAGTGAGCAGATGATTAAGCCAGACACACCTGCCATCCCCAGCGTGCAGTCCCGCCTCCACAATCTGGTTTCCCAGCATGCACAGTGGTCAGAGGCTGGCGCAGGTCAGTAGACAACAGTAGTCTTGCAAAGTATGGTGCACTTCTTCCATGAATAATGTGCTGGCCTGGAATGGTTTTCAGGCCAGGTAAAAATTTTTTTATACAATTCTGACTGAGCCTCTTTTTTTTTTCTTTTTTTTGGCTGACCTTTTCGTTTTTGTTTTCCTCTCATAAAACTATTAAAAGCAGCAGTTCCCAATATTTGGGGGAACAATGTTCGAATTTAAAAGATGAAAGCCTACCTACCCTATTCTTTTGCCTTAAGGATAAGCAGAAATATTTCTTTATTTGGTGTAATGATTCTTCCAGATTAATGAATGTTACACATAAATGTTACTAATTGCTTGTTCATAAATGACAATTTATGCCAGAGCCACATTTATCTACCTTCCCTTGATTTGTTAGGACTTCATAGAAGTGCTGTAACTAGTGTAAGTGTTGTTGTTAGGATTCCTCAGCTAAGACCCTGAAGTTCACACATATGTTGCATGAGAAGGTGGCATGCCCAACCATTTTCCCCACACTTGTACACATTGCTGTACAAACAACTACAAGTGCTGTGCGAGTGCCACCCAACATTCCAGCAGCTGCACTCTAACTTCAGGGATTTCAGTGATGGAGTTTGTCAGGTCAAATGATTACTACAGCTGAAAGTAATCCTGACAAGTGGAACTCTAAACTTACTAGAGACCACAAGCAATTTTACTTAAATAAGCAGCCCACCATCATGACCTGGCGGTAAGGTCAAGTGTCAGAATTGACAGTTCCCAGATGAGCAAGCCCACAGCCCTTTTAACAAACTGTGGCAGTGAGAATGAAGATGCCCCTGGCACAGTACTTCCTTTCCCTGTTATTTCCTGTATGCACACTTTCATAACTTCTCTTTAAGCTTTCACAGCATTTTAAGTGTCACACGTATACACACTCTCCCTATATCTACCCCTTTTGATTTAAACGCGTTGAATTGTGGCACTTTGGAGAGTTGATCAACCATAAATCAGTTTCTGATTAATAATAACGTATCAGATTATTGACTTCTTGGTCACTGGACTGAGATCCACTGTTCTTATTGGCCATTTTTACCAAAATGAAAAAATCTGCAATGGCCAAAGTTAGCGGCATGGAAACTGGACCCGGTGAGCAAGATGTGCTGGCCAGCAATGCAAGATGCTTCCGGATGGCCATCTGGTTTGTGTCACCTACAATGGAATCTACCCCATTAAGAAGCAAGGCAACACTGGAGTGATGTGGTGAGACTGAACTTTAACCCATGTTCTGGCAAGAGAGGATAAGGTCATACTCGTAGTAATGAGACTGTCAGCAGCCTGTGGTGGGGGCCTGCTGCAGGTGTACAATAAGCCTGCTAACTGCTGTATGTGAAGGTGATGGAAAGGAGTCCACCCCGGTCCCAACCCCCAGGAAGAGTCTGTCGTCTCCACCGCTGGAGAGGGCCAGGCCAGCAGACTCGCAGGAGAACTCCCAGCCCACATCACAGAGAAAAAGCCGCTTTGCCCAGCTGGCTCGCAGTATCAATGACTGGGAAGACGACCTCAGTCACCCAACCATTGTGTAAGTATTAGTATTGCATCCAAAAGTATTGACTGGGAGCTGGTCCTTTGGAGGCCAGGGCGATTCCACGGAGAAAAGAAGACACTTTGAGGAGGTAGAAAATGTGATATTGGTGCATATGGTGTTTGTATTAGGCTACATCTATTCTAGGGCTTAATCTCTTCATTGTGGTTGCAATTTTGAGAAATGCCTTTCACTATTACAGCCATTGTAACAGATTAGGCATCTGAATTTATGAAAGTCATCTACATTATGCATATATGACTACAGTATGAGTATCTACTCGGTGACACTAATTTCATCTTACATATCTGAGCAAAAAACAACGACATCATATTCATAGATGCAAGCTCAGCCTATGATTGTAATGAAGGGTGTTTCCCTTTTGGCCTTCATATCTGTCACGCGTCCTGAGTTGACCTGTACAGTTGACAGGACGTTAAAATCCAGTTACTTTACATTACAAACTCACTTCTGTCCCCATCAACCATTGTCCCATGCCATCATTTCACTGCCAAACTTGACAAGGAGATCACTAGACTAACTGCAACACAAAAAGCCTTATATAGCTAATCAAACACAATGAATGCACATGTTAAACAAAACAAAATTACATTATCTACACAGCTAGGACATAGCTATTGAAATATCTTTGGGCTAAGCCCTGAATGTTTTTTTAATTTTTTTTATAGTAAAATGCAACCCCTGTGTACTTTCAGCCTCTCTAAATACAATGCTGAATTTTTCTCAGACTGTAAGTGAAATTAGAGACAAGATCTTTCAAACTGATCTAATGAAAACCTCCACTGAACTGTGCACTTTCATACCCTATGACCTCCACCCCACATGGATGTCTTTATTGCCTTTGATTTTAGGACCCTTTTATTCTCTTCAATTCAGGTAATGCTGTACTCTTCTTACTAACTGTCACCTGATTGATGTACACCCTAATATCAGTGATACCTTGTCTCCTTGATGGCAGGAAAGAAGAAGAGAAGAAACCACGGTGGCAGCCCCCTAAAACCACCACTACTCCTGCTCCAGAGCAGGTCAGTTCACCCAAGAAGAGCCGTGCCCCACTTCCTCCCTCATCTACTGCCGTCAGCAGCACCGTGGGCAGCAAACCCTCAGAGCAGAAGACTACAGCATCTGCATCATCAGTGACCAAAGATTTCACCAAGAACTCTCCGATCCGATCTAGCAGCCGAGTGGGTTTCAACAGCTCACCTAAACCTTTCCAGCCATACACAGAGCGCACGGCTCAAGTGTCCCCTGTCAAGTCCCCCGCCTCCTCCAGGTCCAACCTGAGCAAAGGAGCTGAAGCCCTCAAGGAGTCCAAAGTGCCCCAGCAGGGTGGTCAGGTGACCATGAGAGGGGCAGGAACCCCCAGCAGCGCCGTCAAGCCTCCCTCAGAGAGACCTCTCTCCGCACGCCTGGCCAACTGGGAGCAGAAGATCTCGGAGAGCAGCAAGCCTGATGTCCCGGCTACCCCTAAAACCAGCCAGGCTGCCTCCGCCGCCGTGTCCTGCACCCCCAAGCAGGTGTGCACCCCAGCCCAACCCATCAGCACACCATCCCGAGGGGATGACGAGGCCGTGCAGATGCGGCCCAAAGTTCGCAAGTCCATTGACGACGAGCCCACTGCCCACCCCGTGTTAGCCCGCATGTCAGCCTGGGAGCAGATGTCCTCCGCTCAAGTGGTCAGCGATATTAAGAAAGTACGACCCGGTGACTGCACCCCTGTCAAGACCCCTGGCCCAAAGTCGCAGACCCCGGGCCCCAAGACGCAGACCCCGGGCCCCAAGACACCTGCTGGCAAGAAGTCTCCGGAGAAAGCAGCTGCTGCACCAGGCAAGAGCTCCATGACACCCGGCAAGAGCTTCAAAGACAGCATCCTGGAGCGCGCATCACAGATGAACCCTGGCACTGCTGCCCAGGCGCAAGGGAGCGCTTCTCCCGGCAAGAGCCAGGGTCTGTCGCCCAAGAGGGCCAGCTCTGCCATGAAGTCGGTGCAGCAGAAACTGGTGCAGCAGACGCAGAGCACCGACATGGCTGAGCGACTGCGCCAGGAACGCATGGCGGAACTCCAGGCCATCCAGAATCGCTGGAAGAATGGCATTCTCAAGGATGATAAGGAGGATGTGCAGCCAGAAGAGGTATGGAATGCCAGCAGTGATGATGTGTGTGCTTATGTGGCAGCTTGTGCATGTGTGTGCATGCAAGAATTTAGAGCGATTTTGTGTGCCTATTTTTTCCCCTTTGACATTGAGAGAATATTTTGGGCATAAAATATTGGTGTATTTATAAGTTCAAAAGACTGTCTAGGGTAAGTCCATCTTGTTTCCATACTGTACCAAACTGTGCCCTTCTTCAGATATTTTCAGGGAAAACATATCCCCAGACCCCTCTATCTTTTTCAAGGAAAAGTTGTTTTAGCTGTTGTTAACGGTTGTGACTTTTGTTAGTACAAGACTACAAGTGATCTGCCAGCTACTGGTGCCGTAACATTACTTATCTTCCAGTTTTAGTAGGAAAAGAGCTTTATGAGGCAACATTGACTGATTATGCACACTGTTCACTAGATAGAATCCGCTAGGTTAGGTAAAAGGAAACTGAAGAGAAAGAATTCCTGAGGCAGACAGAAGTGCTTTTTCCAAGTCATGAGTTCATTCCTTTGATTTACATGTGTCATGTTGCAATTTTATTTTCAGGTGCCAAAAGCAGACTCGGTGTCCAAGGGTAGCAGGAGACAAAACATCCGAGAAAAGGCCCGCTCAGGTAGGTGCTCCATTCTGTACATAAATATAGGAAAAAGATGTTTACTTAGCAAACAAACACTGAAACAGTGGTCACACTTTTGGCTGGTGGTCTGACATCAATGGGTTTGATGACAAATGGCCATGCTTGATTTCAGGGAGTGTCCAATGTTTTTTTTTTAGGAGTTTGTTAATCATTGGCTGTGAATGAAATGTTTTTGTGTGTGCCTGTCATTTATTTGCGGCTTTACCAACAGTGGTCTGATCAGGAAACAACACATACAGCCAGAACTGATGTGTACTGCATCCCAGCAACCCAGCATCACATGTTTGCTTTGATGTAATATAGAATCACACAAAACAAAAATTTGTTTCACGTTCAAATTGAATGATGGCTCTGGTTAGTGAAAAAAAAGGAGGCGTGTCATCTGAACAAAAATATGGAACCAGTTTGGTTCTGCTCTCTGCCTCTTGTTTTATCATGTAAGTGTACATGCATCCATTTCTTGATCATTGATGGTACATTTAAACATCTGTAGTAATAGTAGTATGTAGTCAGTAGTGTAGTATAAGACTAGAGTATATATATATATATGTGTGTGTCACTGCCTCTGTTGGTGAGCATGCAAGACCTAGCAGGGGAATTCTTGCACTAGTCACAGTCAGTAAACTGACCAGAGCAAAAGAGATTATGCTCTCTCAGTTGCTGTATACAAAGTTACTACACTATACTGCTATATTTGGTTCTTTCTTGAAATGGGAGAACTGTAATCTGGACTACTAGTTGTTTTTTCTGATCAGAGTTTAATCTTTTTTTTTCTCTCCCTTTTTTTTTTCTCTCTTTTTTTTTTAGACATTGAGGAAACAGAAACCACTGCAATCCCAAAGGTGGAAAATATGGAAATTGAATGTGCTGTAGACAAAAAATCTGAAAATGGCCCAAATAAGAGTAACCAAACCAATGGGGGGACTCTAGGGGAGGAAGACAGTAGCATTAATGTCAAAGTTCGTAAAAGGAAGAGGAGTGGGTTAGACATGACAGCTGATGAGGCTGGTGAACAAATGGCAACGAAGGATGAAGAAAGCATGGCAAAAAGACAAAGTGTACAGAAAGAAATGATGGAACGGGACCTGGGAAGTGACCACCATCAACCAGGTGACCACAAAGTAGATGCTGGAGGCCATGAAGGTGAAATGGTAGAGAGAAGCATGGGAAAAGCTGAGCCAGCCCTAATAGTTCCAGTCAAAGATGCCCAAGCTGTAGACATTGACAGAGAAGCAGGAGTGGTTGATGACCAAGTAGAGCCAGTGGGCAATGAGGCTGGAACTGCTGACCCCAAAGAAAGCAGGTCAATAGAAGGCCATGGAGAGTCCAAGCCTACCAGTACCGGCACCAGTGAGTCCAGCTTGCGTTGAGTTGAAGTTGGCTGTTGCTTGTTCACACGTTCTGAATTTGATCACTTCATTTTCCTCTGTTCACTTCAGGGCAGTTTACTGTTTCAGCGTTTGTTTGGTTTTTGCTTCACGCTGCATTGACAGAATTACCATGAATTAACAGGTTTACACATTAATAAGAATGACACATTTAAAAAGGGTTTTGTTTCATTCATTTTTTGCTTGTGGTTTAAGATTCAGATTTTGTTTTGATTTGTGGTTCATTTTAGAACGTGCATATTCTGTTTCTCTTATTCTTAACTCGTGCACACTACTAATATTATACCAACAGTCACAACTAATTTTGGCATCTCACACACTCACATGAGCACAAATATACAACATATGCACAGAAACAAAAACAAGAATTTAACTCCCATCTTCAAATGACACTGCAATTTTTATAATTGTTTTTTAGTCATTTTCTTCTGAAACACTGAATTTGGAGCTTGTCAGAATTAAAAGTACTGGTGAGATGTATGTCATGTTTGAATAGTAACAAACTGATGTTGTGCCTTTAGTCATATTTGCATAAAGCACTAAACGCACATATACAAAAATTTATATAAAATTAAAAAAAAACTAAATGAGGGGGAAAAACTAATTAATTCAAGTCCCCAACTGTTATTAGTATTAAGAAAAGTACAAAAAGTAGTAGGCATATTTTTTTCTTTTTCTTTTTTTCTTCTTTCTTTCTTTTTGCATGTGGCAATAAGATTTATCTATATCATATATAATATAGATATATGTGTGTGGTCAAAGAATTATGCATTACTTATAAATCTACTAATTCAAATTGTTTGGGTATTATTGTTTATAGATATATTTTTTGGTATTTTTATATATTATAGTTCTATGTCTGTAATTGTAACATAATAACATTAACAGGCCTTTGTAGGTTTTGAATGTGTGTGTGGTTGTTTTCTCAGCTCAGATAATTGGAGTAGGTGACCATATGCATTAACAAAGGTGATTTGGGAGGCATATAATATGTCTGCAAAACTCCTGGGAAGAACACTAACCAGTTTTGTCACTCAGCTATTCCTTTATTTCCCCTTCTTTTACAGATTTTGAGAACAAACTTGCATCAATGGGTTTTGACATGTCTGACGAAGGCAAAGCTAGTTACTCCTTCAATGAGAGCCAGAAGGCTGCGCAAAAGACTAAAATGCCCAGCAGCAACACTAGCATGGGCCCTCCTGCACCCCCACCCTTGCCCTCCTCCCCCTCCTGCTCCTCTGGCAGTAAGGTCACGGGAAAGCCGCCTCGCCCAAACACCCTCTTCAACATTGTCACCCAGCAGAAGAAAGAAGGCGCAGCAGCAGCAGACTGCCCCAAAGCTGGTGCTGCTAACGCCACCAAGGTGTGTCGCAAGGTGAAGTTTGACGACAGCTTTGACAGCGACGACTCCAATGCCTCTCTGCCCAAGAAGAAAGCTCTTCAGCAGGGCTCTGAAGCAAAACCTGTCATGGGTGTAACTGACGATGTTTCTGAATCTGACACCACTGAGGATGCCCCAACGGAGGTAACGGAAGATGACAGTGACCTTGAGGTCGTCCTCAGGCGGCCACGTCCTGGAGCTGGTGGTCAGCGCCATCCCAGATCACCGGATGAAGATGATGATTTGAGCCTGAGTGCTTTTGTCTCTGCATCTGTTCGACGTCAGAGCATTTTGCCATCCCCACAACAGTCTGGGCAAGCACAGACACTGGACACCAGTTTTGGCAGCCTTGACAGTTCTGAAGGGGCCCCTGGTAGGTGGCGACATTTTCTGCATGCATAGTTATAAGCTTCGCAGTAAATTGGTGTGCCACTGCCAGAGTTACAACCATTTTTGCCTACTCATATTCTGCTTAAAAACAGCAACTGTCTTTGTCACCAATTTTTAATAATTGGATTGCTGCTTGTGTTTTTGTATGCAATTAACACATTTGCTTTTTGCAGCAAAAATTAACAACTCCTGTATTCACTGTAGCTGGACTTGGAAATAGTGCTTGTATATCATAAATATGGTATCCAGAAGTACATAACGACATTTGTAGATAGTAATCCATGTACATCAGTCCCAATATCAGTCTCACACCTCTGCTTACTTGATGAATTCACCCTGTACATAATGGCATTTATAACTTGTAATCCATGTGTTGCCTTATCCCCATATCAGTCATGACCCCTGATTTCTCAGTTTGTCCTGAGGTGACCCTGTACTGTTGACAGGACTTCAAAATCCAGTAACTATATGACTCCTCAGTTAATTTGCTGACAAATAATGAATATTTTCTGCATTTCTTGCATTGAAACAGTTGTGCTCTCCCTGTCTGTTCTTAGACTCTCGAGATGTCTTCCACAAGAGCACAGTGGACCTGGTTCGGCTTGGCCAGCAGTGTGCTGAGATGGAGAGCTCCAGCAGCAGTCTGACCAGCCAGAGCACTACAGACAGCAGTTCAGACCTCCCTGGAGCCCAGCGTCGCTCCGGCTATTGTCCCGAGGACACTGAAGATTCTGTTGATGATCGTGAGGCCATCAGGGACCTGTTGGATGAGGCCATGGACTCTGAATCAGAGGAGCCATCCACGTCCACTGCATCACCTGTCATGATGGTGAATGTTGCTAGGCATGCACGTGTGTGTGTGTGCACATGCATGTGCGTGTGTTTCAAAGCTGTTATTGGAATACGTGTGTGTTTCCACAAAACAGTAACAACAAAGTCTTAGTTTTGCATTTGCTTAGTTACAGTACATTTAAATCCCTGAGAAATGGAATGAATTAATGAGAATGGGATCGGCCAGATGTTTATTTTGTGCGTATTGATTGAAATGTTTTCTTTTTCATTGACAGCGTAAAAGACCCAGCCACAGAAAAGCAACAGAGGATGGAAGACTGCCATTCAGCATCGATGAATATCGTGCAAGCAGGTAATCATTTTTGTGTGCATTGGATCATGTCCATGTAACACCCGTTTGATTAAGCGCAAATTACATTTTCATTTCACTTTTAAAATCGTTTGACCCCTCCTACCCTCTCTGCCTTTATGATTTGTTCGGTGCATCCAGGAGATGTTGAGGTTATGGCATTTGTTGTAACTGTGTGTGCAGAAACATGCAGGTTCAGGAGGTGAAGCAGAGGATTGTGCGCAACAGTCAGTATGTTGGGATGCCTGTAGAAGAGGAGCATGTGGAGATGCCCACCCAGGCACCAACACCTGCCCCACGACAGTCTGTACAGGAGAGGATCAGGGTCCGTTCACCCTCCCTTTGTTTGGCCATATCGGCATATGCGTATATGGCATGCAAACAGACATGCTGATGCACAGACAGACACATGCATGCGTACGCACTCGAATGCTATGACTGGCACGCACACATGCTAACACACATCACACACACTCACTCTCCAAATTCAATGCAAACTGGTCCATATCAGCCAATAGAGGAAATCCTGTAAATCTATGCTCTTTATTCAAAATAGTAGTCATTACATCTATATACATATATATAACATATGCTGTGCAATTTTCAAAAGAGCCTCTGTAAGTTACTGTCGTGACTGATTATGTAGATGTTCGGGTACAAGGACCATTTCAACTGATTATGTAGACGTTCGGGTACAAGGACCATTTCAACTGATTATGTAGACGTTCGGGTACAAGGACCATTTCAACTGATTATGTAGTTATGTAGACGTTCGGGTACAAGGAATCATAGAGAAATGTTTCAACTGCTGACACCAAGACCTAGTTGGAAGAGCCTTCCTGTTTCCTTTCTTTTACAAATTATTGTGTCTCCCTGTTTATGATTTCAGTTGAAGGTATTCTTTGTGTCACAAAATGTTTTGTCAAGAGAATGAAAACTGGTGTTGAAAGACGTGTCAGTTGTTTGCTATTGATTAGACTTTAGGTTTTAATCTACTGCTGGTGTTTTTTTCTGTTGCATCACCCAGGAGTTGCAGGAGCTGGTCCAACAAGAACAAAACGTTATCATGCAGACCAGCAACGCACTTAACCAGTGCTGTTCCTCCAGTTCCTACTTTGCTGGCTCTGCTGAACAAGTCGAGTGTAACAGGATTCTGCTGATCTCTTGTAAGTGATGGTGCTACTTTTCATTTTGTTGTGAAATTGGAATTGGATGCCACAGCATCCCACAAATCACAAGTGTCATATTAAGAATGGTTTCAAAATAGCATGACAGTCATGATTTTGGTGGTACAAAGGATCATCTGAACCTAAACAAGCATATTTTAGTACCATCCGGAAACGTGCCTCTGATCATTCATTTCTTACAACAGTAGACTTACATTCAAAGCTTTTTAACACGGGAGTCTCAGCTGCCACACTGCCATCAGTCTTTAGGATCCAAAGGGGTCAGAGTGAGAAGCTAGTCACAGAGGTTCAGCACAAGTGTTGGGTCCTGCATGAAGTGGTCTTTCCGCCAGTGTCTCAAGTTGTCTGGTGCCATTGAAATTTTGACTCATTGGCCACAAGGTAAATAGACTGGAAGGATGATAAGTAACTGGCCTAGTTAGGTTAAATTAAAAATTAGTTAACACATAGTTGGGAGACAAAAAAAGGCATGCTGACCTAACATATGAATGAAGTACACCACATAATGTGATAATCATGGATGTGTACAGGTCAGAAACGCCAAGCCTACATGATGGAGATCCAGCGACTGCGAGACACCAGGATTCTTGATGAGTCCGGACCAGGACCGAAAGGCTCCCTCACCATCAGTGACATTCGTCTTCCACTGAAGAAAGAGTTTGTCACCAAGATTGGAACTTCACAAGGTGATCATAGTTCTGCTTATAGAAATACTTTTTTTCTTTTTAAATTTGGGGGGATATTCCACTGATTTCAGAGATTTGTGCTCATGATTTTGTAACTTGTGTCATCCACAGATGATTAAAAGATAGCCTGTAGGTTAGCTGCTCCAAGCTGTTTGACTGTTCCACTTTTGAGGAGTGATTGGTGTCTATTCTAATCTTATAATGCACCATTCTATTCTTGGAAAAGTTCCACATTTGGCTTTGGAAACATGTTACATGATTTTGTTCAGTTTTACCATTCTTATCCTGTGACAGCAGTTCAAGTACTTCACCTATCCTTGGCGCATTTGGGTATTGTAGGTTATTATACCTATACCACTTGACACCTATAGCAACTGACAGTGTTTTGAATGTATGTTATTATATTTTGCAGACACGACAACATATTTTTTCATCTTGTTGCTGCGGAATGGCCCACAAGTGATCTGCACTCAGATGCTGTCAACCCATGACCCCATGATGCGTGGCAGTCTTGACTTCCCCAATCTGATCAAGATCAATGGAGTCACTGGCAGTTTTAAACTCCAGTTGGAGATTTACTCCATGGTCAGTTAAAACACTGCATTGAAGAAATCAGAGATGTTGAATTGTTATTTGCTCAGACAAGAACTCTAGTTACTTGAAGCCATGCTGCTGTATGCTGGAGGTTCTCCAAAGAGCTGTAGTTTCTTCCTCACCAGCATGTCAGCTGGCCAATATTTCATTTAGTGAGGGGCCTCCTTGTATGTAAAGACTATTAAAACAAAAGATTGTTGCAGTTAACAGCTGGGTTTGGTGCTGATGAACATGTTTAAGAAATAAAGTTGAGTAACTGCCTCTTAAAACATGTGGTGAAAATGTTGGTCAGGTTGCGCTTATGCTGTCACTTGCATGAGAATAAAAGTATTTTGTGTGCCTAAGCCTTTCCAGAATTTCATTCAGCAGGAGTTCCCGTTTACTCAGCAGGTGATGTAAGACTCCAACGTTGTAGCAAAAAAAAAGCCAATTTTAAAGTTTGTTTGGACTTGTGTGTGTGCATGACAGGTGTGCATGACTGTGCATAAACAGACTTTTTGAAGAATTGGCACCATGGTTCTCTCTGTTGCAGTCTGTGTCTCGTGAGCAGATAGGGAAAGACAAGAAAAAGAAGACCCCCAAGAAGCTGAAGGGTGGTGGACTTGCAGGTACAGGCCCCATGGGCGTGGTGGGGAGTTGGACTTTGTGAGATGCAGGACAGGACTTGTAACCAGTTATAGAAACGTCTGTCCAAAGTGCTTCAGTGGATTCATTTGTCTTTGTGGACTGACTTGTTTTGTGGCTTCTAAAGTGGCGTCTTTCCACTTGTCTGACTAATGTGATGCACCATTTTCGGCCATCTCCTGTCTTGATGGCTTTTATTAGTGCAACATTCTGATAACCAGGAAATATTTTATATGAGTAAAGATGGTTTGAATTTGCTTAAATTCATTTCATTTTATTAACTTCTTACACATTACTAAGAAGAATTTGACTGTTTTGATCAAAACAAAAAATACACAAAATTTAAAATCAAAACATCACACAAAATTGAAAATCAAAACATCATCATCACAAAATAATTACATACTAACACCAGCAAAATCATAGTATTTATAACAGCCTCATATCACAGACCAGCTTTTCTCTTTTGTAAGAACTACATGTGATTTCATTCTCAAAAACTGCTGACAGTGATGAGCTGGCAGTAAAACGTAGGCATGTCCCTGTTGTTTGCTCCTGCTTTGTGTTTGAGGCATATCAAGTGTCCAACAATGACCCATTAATGGACACTGTTTTTGCATGTTAACAGTACAAAGTCCCGGTGGTCCCACAGCAGTACGAACCACCAGCTTCTCTCAGGTGTCCTGTGTCCAGCTGACCATGAAGTGTCTGGACAAGCACTCCTTCAACCTGGAGAGGGTCAGGACACTTTTGTCTTTTCTTTAGGTCATTTTTAGAAGATTTGTTTATTATTTCTACACATCTCTTTTATGGTACTGCAAACAAAATGCATAGCATAAACGTTCTGATGGTGTTTTCATTGTCTCAGAGGATGAATTGCTAAAATGATTATGAACTGAGAATGTGTTTAATTAATGAGACATCTCAGCCTTTAACAGTTTAAAGGCAAATGTTGACCCCAGCTATCGTGTTGTCTATTGTCAAAGTATTAACATTACAAACTGCATTCCATGGTAACTCTTAGCTTGAGACAGACTCGGTGAGCAGGCATGCTCTCCAAATTATGTGCTGTCACGGATGAGGATTGTGCATGGCTTTTAGTGCTGAAGGCAGTGGCCGATTTTGGTTGCAGTTGTCTCACCTCTCCCCCCTGCATGGCACCATCTACATGAACCTCAGGTGTCTGATGGAAGCAAGCGTGGAAGAGAGAGGGTTCCTGGTAAGCTTCATGCAAATGAATAGTTACACAGATAACGTTAAATATCAGGGATGCCTTTATACGCATCAAAATCTATTGTTTGACCGTAGTTTATACACAGAAGCCAATGGTAATATGTAAGGTAAGCCCATTGTTTCATACTTCCTCAGCGTATAAATGTGAGATGGTCAGTTTGCGGGTTAGTTGAGAGTCAAGCCACAGGTTGCATAAATGTGGTTTATTCAACACAAAATCATGGAGGGTCAGTTGATGTTCATCTCTCCTGTGAGCTTATGACATTATCCTTGGATCATGCATGATAATACAATGTCATATGTAACAAAATTAATGATGTCAAACAGTGAAATACATAACAGATGATGTAAAGATTTTGTTCTCACTGTTGCATAATGAATGTGGACATGTCTCCACTTGCCTGCTGCTCCAGCCCCCCATCCCCCCAACCTTCCCTTTTTCCTTATCCTGTCTACTGTCGAGGACTTGTATGAGCAGGTAGTTTTGAAGTAAAGGGGGAAAGAAGTTGGTCTAAGAAACAAACAGCATAGAGAAACTGAAACTGTGCAGATGCACCCAAGCTGACCTTCAATCACGGTATGTTACAGACCATGTTTGAGGATGTGAGTGGCTTGGGATCCTGGCATCGCCGCTGGTGTGCCCTCAGTGGCAACAAGCTGCAGTTCTGGAAATATCCTGACGATGAGACCAGAAAGGTCAGTATGCCTGTATTTCAGCTCTAAATTGTTGTGTGTTCAGGTGCATTCACAAATAAAGTTCATGTACTGGGGTTTAAGTAAATGGGGTCAATGTTAATCAACTTTTAACTTGTCCATTTTTTTTCTCCATCTCTTCAGTTTTTGCCTCCGTCTCAGATACTCTCCCCTCAAGTTTTTCTATCTGTGAATGTCTGTGTGAGCAGCTGCAGTTCACACTTCATTTCACTGATATCTTTCTTTGTTGCTACATTGTCCAGCCATTTGTTTATATTACTAAGTAGCTCTTGCAGAGACATGTCTAATTCTTTGTGATCAGTGTCAACATCTGTTTCTTCTTCAGAAGTGTCAGTGATGTGCGGTTTCTTGTTGTTTGTCTTTCTTTGGGGTGTCACACTGACTAGTCTGAAGAAAGAGGCTGTTTGTGAGGCGTGACAAAATACTGTGCAATGCTCATACCTTAGGCTAACGCCGACCAACCACATGGTCCATGGGCCTACTGACAACAAACAGCATGGCAGTCAAAAAAGTGTGGCCACTTCAAAGAAATTTGCACTGTGCCCTTTTGAACATCGTCTTACATTTTCAAAACAAACATACCGATGTGTTCCTTGGCACTAGGGCTCATCGTGGGTACAGTATCCTCTTGGTCCGGGAGCTAATTAACTAAGAAATTAGTGATTTCATTAGAGAAACCTACACAAGCACGTCCGCCCTCTCCCTGAGCAGGAGTTCACCCCTGATAGCATCATACTTTGCTTGTAATAATATTGGCTGAATTCTCAAACACAGTGGTGTGAAGTCTGTATGGATATTGCAAATAGACGAATATTAGTGGATTCAGGCCTTGTAGCTGTACAGACTTTATAATTATGTCCTCGATTTTCTTTCACCCTGTAACAACATGCATGCATACAGATACATACAAAAACTGCTCAGCACGGTTTGCTTCTATCAGTCTGAATGTTTTATTGTTTCACCTGAACTTTGTGCACCAGCATGGTTTACTTTCATCACTCTGAGTCAGCGGGTGTTTTATTGTTCTCATCTGAACTGTGTGCACCAGCGTAATTTGCTTTTATCACTCTGAATGTTTTATTGTTCCCATCTAAACTGTGCACCAGCGTAATTTGCTTTTATCACTCTGAATGTTTTATTGTTCCCATCTGAACTGTGCACCAACATGATTTGCTTTCATCGCTCTGAATGTTTTATTGTTCTCATCTGAACTGTGTGCACCAGGATCCCATGGGGTACATCGATCTGAAGCGGTGCATCACAGAGAAGGTGGGCCTCATTTCTCGGGACATCTGCGCCCGCCCCAACACCTTTGAGCTGGTCTCAGTGCGACAGCCACGCAAAGGGGAGAAGGACACACTGGTTTCTAGGACCTATAACACCATGACCACCATCAGGTAATAACTGTTTCATGTAATGATAATGGCCACATGAAAGCCGACAATTCATGTCATCAAAGCTGGAAAATTTACTACCTATACCAATAGGTCCTGCATCATGTAAACATTCTGCTTGGATGCTAGTTGCTACTGTTTTGAATTGACCTAACTTGTCATTCCAAGCTATTTTTCCCAACTGATCCATTTCATTTTCTTGCTTAAAGGAGTTGTGAAATAAATTATTTAGAAGTTCACAGATTTTTTAGTGTGAGTAGAATGTTGAACTGGTGTCAAAACATGGATAGGATTTTTGTGATTCCATAGTTGCAGATAGTGATGTTGATTTATGAAGGTAATTGAAACTAATTCTTTGTGTGTGTTTTTCAGACACATGCTGTCAGCAGACACAAAGGAGGAGCGCATTGTGTGGTGTAACAAACTGAACCGAGCTCTGGCCAACATCCGCACATGGCATTCTGACGCCCTGCGACCCATCTCAAAGTGAATGTGGCTGCCAGGAAGTGGAGTCAGTGACTGTGATCAATAGCTTGCGGGCCCAGCAGAGCCATGCTTTGTACAAACCTGACGTGCAATGTTTTACACAGCTGTTGGATCAAATTGGACTGTGAATATTGTGTAGACTTATTAACCATTGTGACTGCATCTCATAATTGCTGTAAATGTGCGTTATTAGGGGTTGGAGGTCAGTGGCAGTTGAACTGCTTGCAAAAGAATTAGCAAGAGTCCCATTCTTGTGCATAATTTTATGAAGTCATTTTGCTAATACAATGTAGCACATTTATCAGCGTGTCCCATGTGTTTCAATTCACCTGATACTAATCAGTGCAGCTGCCATGCTAGAGCACTATCTATGCAACATTATTTGATTATTTTTTCATACTCCAGCCTTTAAAGACCATTTTCCCACACAAATTCTCTTCGGTCAAATATTTTGTTGTCGCATCTTTCATGCAAATGACTAAACAAATCTGTATGACCTTAGGATCTGTTTCAGTTTGTTTCTGCTTTTAGATGGAACATTTTAGCATTAATTTACATGCCCTGTGCAGTTACACCTTCATAACTGTGATAGAAATGGGGACAGCAGTTTGTAAGTGATCAGCTTAAGTGCTTGTAGCCATGGAGTATGTCAAATTAATTTTGACCCAGATTTAGATGATCATGCACATGCGTAAGTATTACTATTAGTACTAGTCTAAATGCTTTGTACCAGTCTGTCTTTCCAAAATTTATTACTTCAGCCTGTCTCTTGAAGTTGGTACTACAGTATGTGTCATTTGTACAAAGCCTATGCTCCTGATTTCTACACCAACTTTTTTGTCTCCTTTCAACTCTGAAATAATTATTTCTGCTGGTCTCTCTATTCTTTGTTTGTGCGATATTTCTTACGTAATCCAGGGGTTCCAAACACTTTTTTAACTTCCAGCGAATGCAGTGTCTTGAGAGAAAAAAATTTGTCCAGCCAAACATGACGCTAAAGACACTGACTTTTTAAGAACAGTCTTGCACTTATCTAGTTGAGATTCTGCCCCTTGTGCCTACTGCAGAATTACGTGCAAGCCTGACAGATTCCAGCAGTGCTTTTGGTATCCTTTAACTTGGGACCCTCCATGTCAGTCAGCATTTTTTACCAGTGTCTGGTTAGATCTCAGCTTTTTGCTGGCACTTGCAGATTCCTAGGTGGTTGGTTTACCTTCTTGAGTAGGCAGCCTATTGTAGACTGGCTCAGAGCTAGTGGAAGGAATCAGTTTAGAACTATCATGACCAGGAAACTGCATTTTCTTTTGCTACATTATGCTGCGCTGTGAAATGTGGTTGGTCCCACATGCAAATGAACAGCAGGAAACTAGTAATGCAGCCGGAAACTGATGTAGGCAGTGAACTACCACTGACCTTGTTGAGTGTCACCCACCCTGGCCTGGCAGCTGTCAAAGTTGATATGTTCTAACCAGCATCACACCCTGACATCAGAGACAGAGTGAGAGAGAAAGAGAGAGACTGCTTAAAGGCTTTTATTAAAACACATTCTGTCATCCACATCTGGACTTTTTTTTTGCATTAACACAAGGCCTTTTACCAGTTGTGTGAGGGGTTTATTTTGTGTTTAAAATTTCATTTTTCTGCATGTTGGCAACCCCTGATAAGCATACAGGCTCCCAAGTCTGCCTTGTAAATGTAATGTAGTTTGTCATTATATCTGCATGAGTTTAGTAATGCGTAGTGTAATTTTAATTGGACAATGCTATATAAGCATAATTCATCAACAAAGCTATATAAGCATGATTCATCAGTTGTTAAAGCAGACTGTCACAGCTGAAATAAAATGGATTATATGTCACCATTTTGCACAATAGTGAATCAAGAATTAGCTGTCCAAACTGTTACGTACTTTCCACATCATAATTATTGTCCATAGTATTTGTGAACAAATGTACACATTTGATTTCATGCATGCCAAAGTCAAGCCAGTAAATTTTGTTTCATTGGCCATTTATCAGCTGTTGACAGTACTGTTTGTTGATATATATAATATGCATGGGACCTACAAGGTTGAAAGGTGTTGAATATCACTTAGCAGGAGAAATATATGCAACTGTATCATACCTTACTGTATCATGTCTGTGTGCATTGGAATCAGGGAATAAGTTAAGGAGGTATTTAAGCATGATGTAACAATTACAATGTAAACTGTATTTATACTATTCACCTTAAGTTGTTTGACTTGGGGAGTACTGTTTGTCATTGACGTGTGATAGATCTATTTACATGTATTGTGAGCATTTTATACAGGGCTACATTTTGTACATGCTGTAACCTTGCTATAACTGTGAGTTTGTATTTTCAAAGTATTTACCAAAAAGAACAAGAAAGAGTTGAGACAGGAAGATGTTGGATGCTGGAAAGTAATACCTGAAGTGAATATTGTGAATGTGTGAAGATGTCTATTGGACATGAGGAGCTGCAACATAACATGCCACGATCTCATAAAAAGTAAATGTGTACGAGGCACACACATGCATAAACAGATGCACGCACTTGCTGTCCGACTAATTCATACTAACAGTGGACAGTGTTCATGTAAAAGACTGCATTTTTAAGGCTGCCATGCCCTGTATGCAGTCTTGAGCAGCAGCTGTGGAAATCTTGGTGTCCAAGACATTTTACTTTTTTGTTTTGGAAGTACTAAAAGTTTGCTCTCAAGATCACAACTACATCAACACATTAGATCAACAGATTTCAGGGGCAAGAAAGCCTTGCTTTCATTGTGTACCACACAGACAATTAGTCAACCAAGAATGTAAAATCTCATTTTGAAAGTATTAAAAGTTTGCTCTCAAGATCACAACTACATCAACACATTAGATCAACATGACATTTCAGGGGCAAGAAAGCCTTGCTTCCATTGTGTGCTACACAGACACAATTAGGATCAATTCAACAGGGCACTGGTAGCTCTTGGAGAGTTTAAACTTGTATGCCCCACAGGTTGGGAGCAGTCGTTGGTGAGTGAAAGTGACAATGTGATAGACGCTGAAGGGTCAAGTTTTAAGTCTTGATGTAGCATGCAGTAGTTGACACACACTGTATACTGTGTGCTTTAAGTCTTACTGGAATAAAGACTGCTTGTGTTCATTCGTTGTATTTTTTATTTTTTTATTTTTTATTTTTTTCTACACTTCCGGTTACAAGCATTTACTGTGAATGGAATGGCTGCAAGCAACATGTATTCTAGTATTAGTCTCACAGCAAACTTGGAAGCAAATCACACATCAGTCCAATAAAATGGACACTGACACAAAAGAAAACATTGTATTTTGACAAATTTGTGGGGTGAGGTGAAAATATCTTGTCTGGCCTAATACAGCTATTTACAAGGGGAAGAGGTACGTTGGCTGAATGCCTAATGAATAATTCCATGAAGTGAATAACCCACACCCAAAATAGCCTGACATATTCTTGCCAACATAAGTCGAGCAACCAGCTGCCAGTCATGTATCTCAAGACAACTGAGTACCGCATGAGAGGACAGGAACTGTGTGAAAGTTCAGATGGATGTCCTGGACTCCCTGTCCCTAATAGTCTGTACAGTCTCTGTGGACACAGCACCACTGAAGAAGGATATGCATAGCAATTTTTCAGCACAGTAAGTCTGCTTGAAATAGTCTTGTCCCTGCCTGCCTCAACCAGTCGATGTCACAGTTTTGAAAATTTTCAGTCATCACTTCTAGGTGGTCTCACAGATCACTTCACAGTTATCACAGATATGAGAAACTGTCAAAATGTCTCGCTTTTAATAGCCAAATGAGACCATGTAATAAGTAAATGCACTTCTATGAGTTAAAAATATGAATTTATACACAGTACAAGAAAAAGAGTGAACATCAAATGGCGAAAAGAGGCGACCCTGAATAAGCATTTTATACTCTGACTGGCCTTTTTATGCAAACTTTCATTTGGAAATCCTTCAAGAGTACTGCAGTCCAGTCCACAACGAAGCACAATGTTTTCGTTGAATGTGACCACCTTTTAATACTGAATTCTGATAGAGATGCTTAAAAAAATATTTTAAGTAAAGATAAACATGGTACTGGATCAGGCAGTGATTTCAAGACCAAACGCACCAATGTTTTTTGTTGTTTTCTTGATCCTCATATTCTCATGAGTTGTCTCCAACCCAGTCCCAGGGAATACACATCTGTCCGTCCTGCATGACCGAGTAGTAATGCGACACGCGTAACCTGGACTGATGCAAAGAAACGCAGAATTGCCAATACTCATCTGTCAGCCTCTCGCAACAGCTGATCATTTGCAGTGGAGTCACACTCTCATCTTTGCTTATCTCTAGCAGCTCCAGTGTGGCTGCACACTTTGCCATACTCTCCGCTTCCTTCTTCAGGCAACTGAAATTGGCAAAACAGTAGTTAGCAACATGACTTGAATATCCTGTCAACTGCACATGGTCACCTCAGAACGATGAAACAAACAACAACAAAAATGTCAAGACATTTTAAAACTTCTCATGTAAAATTATCCCTGATCAGGCCTACAAACCTGATCCAAACAAAATTATAACATGAAAACCAGGAAGCAACTTTATAGACTACAAGAGAACAAATGTGTCTGAATGGGCCACCAATATCTGAGTTGCATTAAAGTTAGACAAAGAGTTGTTGAGTAAAGAAAACGACTTTCATCTCTTCTCAATGTCCTCATCCATTTTTTGTTGTAAATGTCATTGAGCTTTATTTGGGAATCTGTAATGGTCCATGTTTCTGTTAGGCCATCTGGCCTGCTGAACGTGACAAAAATCTTAAGCGTGGCTTTCAGGATGCGGTCAAAGTGATATAATTATGCCAAAGTTTGCATGATGCAAATACATACTAAGCTTTACACATTTATACCATTTTCACACACACTCCATATTAAATGCCCCTGCATCATCAAACAGTTAAAACTGAAAGTTATATTAATTCCATAGGTAAAATCTTATTGGACCACCATCAAAGCATAGTTATTAACTACCTGGACTGTATTTGGCATATATAGAGGCCATGTACATTAGTGAATATTTTTGGGTCAAACATAGGACACTTCAGTTAGGCTTGATCATCCTGAGATGGATACAAGCTGAGCTCAGCTCTGCTTTGGAGTAGGGCTGAGTTCTGCTTGCATTCCATTATATGCCATCTGCTGCCTGGAACCAAGCTCTGGTCTGGAAGTATGGCAGGAAGATGATGCATTTGGAGCAATAATGGCATCAAACTTCTGATTCAAGTTTGTCTATGAGTGCATATGTAAATGCAGCAGCCCCAGCGCAACACAGCCCAGGCCATAGTGTAAACGCCCCAATGCCATTTTTGAAAAAAATGGCTTATGTATCAAGGGAGATAATCACAGATGACACTTTGACATTATATTTATCTCGCAAACTGTTACGTGTTTTTTTGCCAACCTTCCCAAGAATATAACCTTACTGAGCTCTGTCCATGCATACCAGTTTTGATGACTGTCATCTTCAAGGCCAGAGGGGTATTATATACCTTGACATGACTAACTGCAGTGAAAAAAGCACATTCACTGAATCAGATGATGTGAAGCATCATATTTTGCACACACACATATAATCTACCCACTGCTGCAGTGAATGTTATTATTAAGAGCAACACCATTATCATTTTTACCTTCATTATCATAATTACAATAGACAGGTTTGGCCAGCAGGCTTTCAGTCAAAGCATGCATGCAAAATGTCTAAAAATGATACCTTTTCACATCTTTAAGTATTGTGTAGGCCTCCAGCTTGTGTGCTTGGATGAAGTCGACAACCAGTGTACCAGGTAATGATGCTGGGATAAGGAAGGCACCAGTTGATGTCAATGTCATTGGAGCGTTCTCTCTGTGAATATACAAAGCCAGGCAGTAAAAGCATTTTTACACAGGACAAAACAAAAAGCAACATAGAAGGAGGCTGCGGACACATTACAAGGGTGTGATGAACTGTCCAGTTCTTATCACAAATGAAAAATTGGCTTGAAAACCCCCAGCAAATCAATATCAACCTAAGTGAAGTTATGCAAAAAAAGTATACAAAAACATTCAAGATGTCAGATTACACATATTTCAGCACTGTTACCTCCTGATTGAATCAGAATCAGAATCAGAATCTTTATTGTCCCAGTATAGATTTACAAGGAAATTTGTCTTACGGTGCACAGTAAGTGATATAATAAACAATAATAATTTAACACGGCTACAAAGGCTAAAAATACACGAAACACACAACAGATTATTTTCACAGCATTAAAAAGTCAATATTTACACAAGCATCTTTAATTAAACAATCTCTCTCTCTCTCTCTCTCTCTCTCTCTCTCTCTCTCTCACACACACACACACACACACACACACCCTGACACACATACACTCACACACACACACACACACACACACACACACACACACACACACACACACACACACATGCGTGCACACGCGCGCATGTGAGCATGTGAGCACGTGCGCAACATCTTATTTTCACAGCATTAAGAAATAACTATTATGTGCACACAAACATCTGATTAAAACAATTGTACTTATCCCCCCCCCCCCCACACACACACACAGTGATGTAAATAAGACTTATATACTAAGATATTCTCATTTTAAAACGATATCCTTGTAAAAGGAATTGAACACACAAACAAAACTAAACAAAACAAAAACAAAATAAAATTTGCAGTAGGTGCATTAAATTTAATGTCCATTGCGCAGTTTTTTTCCCCCATGCACACAGGGACGCGCCGTGGCTTCCTTCCTTTCACCACCACCTCACACACACGCTTGCACGGCCACACACCTGTATACACACACACACACATATCAAGCATTGTGAACAACACATCAAGAAAACAAAAACTGTGAAGGTACTGTGTACTGAACAGAAAATAAACTGGATCCCCTAACACAATGCACAGCCACAGATAGACGAGACACTTCACTTGTGCATTTCACCTCTAGTCAGAATGCTAGCAACGACTTTGTGTCAGAAATTACACTCAGTTCTTTAGTTCAACTGCTGTTGATCTTCAAACTGAGTTGTCTTCTGTACCTCTGGAACACTAGTATTTAACCTACTGAATGAAAAGGGTGCAATAATGCAAAGACTGTGCTTAAATGTGTAGCAAATGCACAGGAAAAACTCACCCATCCACCACAATTTCAAGTCCCGAGAGATCTGTGTCCCCAAAAGTTGAAGACACATAATCCTGGCATCTCCTCAGGGAGTTCAGTAGTTTGTTTAGCAGCAGTTCATAGTCTTCAGCCATCACCTGACACAAGTACAACAGACCAGCAACATGCACTAGCCAGTGTGAGATGAACTAGTGGTGTCTGCAGGCATGCAAAGTTACAGGTTTGTCCATTTTTAAATTATTTTTTAACAGGGGTCATGTCAGCTTGTCAGCTTTTAATGCTACATAATATAATAATGCCACAGATATGAGAATGGTGGAACATGATGGGTGTCCTGCCATTTGCAATTACTTGAACACATAAAGCTGTAGTAAAACTATGCAATCAATATGAGGTGTCTGTGGATCCCTGCTACTGGGAGAGGTCATTAAAGAGCTCTACCAACTACTGCCATTGAACTGAGAGTTCTGGAGCTGCGAAAGCTGAGGCAACCACCCTAGGCTCCCCATCCCTAATAATTGTTATGGTCTCTGTGTACTTAAAGCAACATCTGAAGAAGAAGAATTGACAGTGGTCTTACGTGACTGTGTGACCTCTCTTGACGAACGATTGTGATGCCATTCAACAGCTCCGAGAGTTTCATCTCCATGAAGGGCAATCGTTCTAACACCGCATCATAGCCATGGACTGACACCAGTAACTGCAACATTCATTATTCAATATTAATTGATGCACACCGGCCTTAGTTCTGTTCAGTTCAACCCAATCAAATTGTAACACACATGCATACATATAAACCTGCATGCACACGCACACAAACATGCATGCATGCTTACCAGCATGCACATATATATGCACGCACACATACAAGCTTGCACACACACACACACACCCATGCAAGCACACACACACACACACACACACACACATACACAAGCACCAACCTGTGCACACACTTCGCGCATCCACATACAAACTTACTCTCATCCAAGATGTGGGAACATCTTCACTGCTGAGGACTATCTCACCAAGGCGACTGACTCCCGTTGTGTTGCTAAACAGGAGGGAACGTCCTGTAAACAGGCATCAGGGGGCATTAACAGATGCATTTCAACAACAAGTTACAATGCTGGACACAACAGAACTCCTGAAGGAAGACCACCTGTAAGAGAGACTGCCCCTGCCTCTTTTGAGTGTTTTATTTTTAAACCTTTATATCTTCATACAAATAATCCTCTCCCTGAAAACCACTGGTCTTTCACAACCAGCTGGTTTCTATGGTGGTTTTAAGAAGAGTTTCAGCAACAGCTTTAACTTGTCAGACACAGCAGAACCTGCTCATCAGTGATACGGAACCAGAAGAGTTAGTCAGTGAGGTAGGCTTTGCTTGGAGGTTCACGATATGCAGTGTTATGAACAACTCTGTTTGTGACATTAGCTGCTTCTACTGCACACAGAATACATCCACATCCATGTACACACATGCATGCACACACCTTCAAGAACAGAGCTGATGACCTTAGGGTGTTGCGCATAGAGCCTGGAGAAGCTCTTCAGGCAGCCACGGAAGTGGGTGACATCCCACACGCTGTCCCAGCGGATTTCCTGCAGCCTGAGAGCTCTGTGCAGCATGTCACACAGTCGACTGATGTCTGCTTGCACATGATGCATGTCATCCATCTTCTGACGTGAACGACCTATGTTCAGCTTAAGCCAGTTCCTGCATCAACCAAACATAACCTTTTAATGCAATAAACAATCAGAGCTTTATCTGGGGCATTCAAGCTAGTGAATGGACTCCTAGTCTTAGCTTAATTTGCTGGAGGACCTACAGGCAAAGAAGTGAGGGCCAATAATCGTTATGTGTATGACTGGATTTCCTGACTCCCACTTACCTAAACCTTCTTTTACCTTATTTTCTAACACACAAGTTTGATCCAATTATTAAACTGAAATGCACTATGTGCACTTTTTAACTGTGCTAGTCTCTCAAACACAAACAAAATCAACTAAGCAGGACCCTTCTTGTGAAAAATGGGTATAAATGATAAAAGTTACAAAACAAAGTAAAATTCAGCTGACACAGAAACGAACACTAACAGTAACACCCTGGGTGAGCAAGCATTGATCAATGAGAGAAAGAAGTTCTACCTCAAAGTATGCTGAGGAGCACGTTTACGGATTTGCTGGTTTGGGTCTGGTTGACCAGTGGCCGCATAATAGGACGGGTGCCATTTGATTGGACGGAAGGGTTTTCCAGTAGCCTCTGACGATGAGAGAGGAATACTTTTGATGTAGTCTAAAGGCAGGCCACAACAACGGAGAACGGTCTGCACTGTTGCTCTGATGCTCGCATCCGTCAGCCGCACTGTAACTCGGTTCATCTGGTCTGGGAAATGAAAAGCCAAATCATTCATAAATAAATAAAAACACATACTTTTGATGGGCCTTGCACATCCTTGTGGAGCACTTTATTCAGGCACCATACATCCACTTGATGCTGAATACTATATTCACTCATTCATTCTCATCCTTCAACAATTTTACATCCATCTGCTGCTTTAACACAGTCAAGTTTTTGACGACAGTCAATAATACTAAATTAGTAAATGAATTTAAATGCAACCACGCAATAAATCTTCAAGCATAGCATGTATCCAGCAATGCACTTGTGTCAAAGCATGTTTTATCAAGTATTATCTTTTATTATTATCTAGACAATTCTGTGTGCCTCACAGGAATGTACTGTGGTGGGCAACTTACCTTGAACACTGATTTAGATATTAGATCTATACATAATATGTACACCAATTACACTCAAAGCTTACCACTAAATGACTCTGGCGGGTCGGTCTGCTTTCGAATATAGAAAACCAACTGTGTGGGCTGAGCCCTTCCACTGACTTGCAGAGATGCCACATACTCACTCAGCCGCTTCAGTGAGTCTTCATTCACTGCCTGGAAACACAAAATATGTTTCACTGTATTAATATTATAATAATGTACTGTGATTATCCAAATAACCCTCACGACATTCATCTCAACACTATGTCCTATGCCCATGGACACCAATCTGGGTGTGCATAGGAAATGTGGGGGGGGGGGGGGGGTATCTAATTTCTCAGTCTTCCCCTAACACACACACACACACACACACACACACACACACACACACACACACACACACACACACACATTTTCAAACTCCTTCACTTGAAAATTCACATTTATAAAGAGATCAGAATGGGCTGTTGCGCTGCAGATACCTCTGTGTTGTCAGATAGTAAATTAGGCCAATGCACAACAAACACATATCTCAACAATATGCATGCATGCACTCATGCATGCATAGTACTAGTAGTTGGATTTTAATGTCCTGTCAACCACACAGGGTCACCTCTGGACAGTCAAACTCAGGACATAAGCAAATACACGTTTCTAAACTCTTCGCATATATATAATATCAACCCTCAGTCAAGTCAATCTACAAAACCAATCAGTTCATAAACATAAAACATACATACACAAACATCAGACACAAATTTTCAAAGAGTTAGTGCCTTCAATATTACCCCTTTTAAAAGAGCACATAAGGCTAGGACATGCTGGTATCGTCAACCATTCCATCTAATTTACTGATACCAGGTTAAAGAAAAATATAAAAAAGGATTGGACAGACACAATATAAAATTTAAAAACTGTTATATAAATGCATAATGGCAAATACCAGTGCCATATGGCAGCAAGCCTCACATACCACCTACCAACTATCATCTCCTAGCTGCTTAACAGGAGCCATACAAAAAGTCAGAAGAATGGACCATTAGCAGAAAAATGACAAGACAGAAAGTGCAAGAGGACTAGGCAGAAAAAACAAGAGAGGAGATAGGACAGGGAAATCAAATGACAGCCCTGAGATTCCAGACAGGAGAGAGACATCAGACATTGATTAATTGATTGATGATCGCTTATATAGCGCTATTCTCTGCTCTCTTGAGGAGACTCACTGCGCTTGTATGTGGTTCTGCATGAGTGACTAGCTTTTATAGTGCGTTTTTTGAATATCCACCGAAGTGGTGTACTTACAGGGCTGGCATGGCTGGTGCCACATGAAACTGCAGCCGTCTCGGCGCAAGCCCTGTGTACACCATACAACCATGCACCATGTCACTTCATGCAAAGCCACATACGTAAGGTGTATGCGTGTTTAGCTGTAACCTGCCACCTGCACTTTTTGGCAGAATGACCGGGATCTTTTACATGCTACTGTGGTAACACGGGGGTGGAACGGATACCAAAATAAGAGTCAGCACAGAAAGTCGACCCTGGAGAAGAAAATTTTCCCACCGTTCCAGCAGGGTTTCGAACCCGCGACCTTTCAATCACGAGTCTGGCGCTCTAACCACTGAGCTATCCCCGCCCCCTGCCTCCCTTTGGGGGGAATGCAAACACGCACGCACATGCACACACACACACACACACACACACACAAAGTGTAATTTACACACTCTCTCATTTGGGAACTGCCCAAAGAGATCAGGATGCACAATAAAGTAGAAGGGCCGTAATGCTGCAGACACCTCCTGTGTTGTCAGGTAACGAGATACGCCAATGCATGCCACACATCTTACTCTGCATGATCTCCTGCAAAATAATCATGTGCACAATTGAAAACTAAGATCAAAGTCAGCAAAAACTAAAATAAAATAAGTCTCAATAGTCAAATCTTCATAGCAAATCTGATAAGCAACATATTTACAGGTTTATTGTTTCGGAAAACAAATGTCTTAAGGTTAGATTTGATGGAGTCTAGAGAACACTTCTTTTGGAGAGGAAGGGCAAGGTCATTCCATGTATAGGGGCTGAAGTCAGAAAAGGTGCAAGAACTGACAGTGAAAGGCCTGGTATGAGGAATCTGGAGGCTGAGAGTATCAGAAGCAGAGCAGAGAGAATGGGAGGGTGTGTAAAGTTGAAGATAGTCACTGACAGTGCATGTGACACATTTAAATGGCAGACATTGTTTATCTTGTACTGAACTGTTTGTGGAATTGGAAGTCACTGGAGAAATGACATTTTCAGGATGAGGCAAGCAGCAAGTTCAGGATGTGGTGAAAGCTATGGGTAGAGGAACCAAAGTCAATGTCCACTTGTTCAGCACCACATTATTCTATACACATAAGGCAGTTTACATTATAAAAAGAAACTCTTGGAATTGTAAAAACACACACACACACACAATCTTCAGCACATGTGCATACATGTATACTGAGATTGGTGGTAAACACAAATGATGGATTGACAGTACTTAGCTGTATGAACAATGCTACCCAGTCCAACAACTGTATTCACTATTCAGTGTTTTGGTGTTTATATGATGTGCTGATTCAAGACTTGCAGTGACAGCATAGTTCCAGTGTGTTTTGTTGAGTACTGTGACCATGTGTGGCACTTATTTTCAATAACAGAAGATTTATTTAGTATCAGTCAAAAAAGAAACAAAAATTCCAAAATTGAAAAATCATTTAATTCACAATTATCTGTATGATTTGTTTCACTTTAATCCCATGACTGTGTTATTTAATATTTTAATAAATAAATAAGTGATTATTACTAATACAAATATAATATATAATAGTACTATTACGGTATTACTATTAGTCATAGTGTTACACATGACATTTAATATGATTTATAGGACGTTGTAGTTTCTACTTCCCAAAACAGCACAACTATGATTCTTGTGCTGGTTTGAAATACAACCTAAAATCTGACACAAGTATATATAATCTCAATATCTCAGATTAATGCAGAGTATCAGCTGTGCAATCTCTGGATGGGCCGCACCAAATCCAGTCTCATGTTTGAGCTTCACTCAAATCTGTGCAAATGCAGACTGAAGATCTTGATTTGGTGCACAACAATTTGTGAACTCAAGTTAGCTCTTTTGCCGGCTTGATTCAGCACAAGTCTTGAACTGTTGCACAACTGCCTGATAGAAAGAACATATATTCACAGTATTGTCTACATGTGACATATTTCTGCAGGGCAACACAAGTTGAGCAAGACATTGGCAATATTGGTCCTCACCTAAAAAGAATTGCAAACATCACTGGCAACTGCTATTCCAATTTCGGACTGGGTTTTTGGTATCATGCAGTAAATCATCACTTTTGATTTTGACTGCCACAATGATGCAACACTTTGTTCTTGTGGAATTTTGGGCCTCTGAGTCTAAAAAAAGAGATCAGTAACAGCCTGCATCAACTTGACGAAATGTTCAACTCTTAAGGCCCAGCTTACTGGCCCAGGTCTGGCAGCAACAGCATGTTTGCCATTTGGATTTGCCTTTGCTACGGCAGACGAAGTCCGGTGTATGAAAAATTGTGTCTTGACGAGGAAAACATACTGTACACAGGAGCAAAACACACCGCACCACACGCCAACTTCAGTCAGTTTAGGTTATCTCAAGGTTACTTCCCTTCTTTCTCTTTTTTCCCTTGTCTTTATCGGGTTTTAAACTGTGCACACACAAAAATATGTCTGTTAATTCACATGACTACACCTGGTTCAAAATGTGAATTCCTCTCTTGTATTTGCACAATCCGCAATTTTTGTTACGTATTATGAGATTTGCAGAACTAACTTGCAAGTCGTCTGCTCGAAATTAATTTATTTGTTTCTTTACCCAAAGAGTTACTTGAATTTGGGCTCAGTTGATTGGATATTCCACCTGCCACTAGCCAATCAGCGATAGAGAAACACTGTGTCGCAATTTAGTCGCCTTGTTTTGTGGTGGACGTCTGTAGGTCAAAAAGGTAAACCGAAGATACTGTTGAAATACCAAGTCTCCTCAGCTTCAACGAACTGCGCAGAGGTCAGCATACATTGAATGTACTAGTCATTACTTATTTTATTTGTTTGAGTGTCTTGAAATACAGATTTATGAGAAACTGAAAGGCCACACGCCTGTGAACGCTGGTTTACCACTAAGTTTAGCACTTACTCATTACTGTTGCTGGTCCTGGTATGGATGAGCTATTGACCCCCCCCCAAAAAAAAAATCAGCTTCCAAGGAACTGAAGACCGTTTTACCGATGATTGCAAACGTAGCTCCGTGTCTTTGTTTTGATTTTGTTGTTGTTGTTGTTGCTGAACGCATGTCAACACTGAAGAGAGCACAAACTGGTTACTTGATTTCGATACAGAATTTACTATTTAAACAAAGTACTCAGCCTGCGTTCAAGTGACTAGCTCACTTGACATGTAACCGCAGACGCGTGTTATCTTTTTATAGCCAATCTGGTATATTGTAAAACAAAACTATAGAACATGTATACAAATACTGATAGAGAGAGAGAGAACGTAGAACAACTGTCCAAGCACGTCCTGGTTCCAAATTTTTGCCCGTGGATGAGGACTCAAGACCTGCTTGGTCGGCAGGATTACTACGTACATATAATACATGTATTTTATGTTGTTTGTGGCAGATAAAGGGGAATGGAAGTGAAGCATTACAGGCCCTATCAATAGGATTAGGAGCAGTTACAGTAGGAGCGGAATACAAAGTAGATCTGTGCACAGCAGTTTTTCACAGGACTTCTGGTCTTGTTTGTTATAAAACGAAAAAGTCACAGTTTAAATATCATGACTATGTTTTATATATAAACTACTGTGTGCTGCCATTTTGTGACCAGCAGCCTACTATCAGTGATGTCATGAACAGGGCCAGAATGCGTGGCAGAAGTATACACCAACCATTTTTTTTGCAAATAAAAAACTTCAAAAAGACATTTATCAGTGAAGAATGAACTAACATGGCTGCACCTAGAATAGCACAGAGTTGAAGCCAAAAAGTACTTCTTTTGTATAAATGTTGGTGGAGCAAGCAAATGAAGCTTGTACCATGTATGGAATTGGAAATTATGCTTGCACATTTTCTACATTTTTACTATAATTTTATACATTTTAGGCCAACTTGAGTCTTCACTTCGGTTCCCTTTTAACTAATTTAAGCACTTTGCAGTTCCCAATTATATGGTGTTTATACCTGCTAGTCTGTACACAATGTTAAGGGGTGGTACAGTAAACTAATTCTAAATTGCTGTGTCAGTAAAATTTTAATCTATTAATGGCATTAAATGACCAAGATGGTACTATTGATAATCCTAAACTTAAGCTGCCCAAAGCAGCAAAACCTTCTGCAGATTGAATGTGGCCATTACCTCAGAAGGCGCCAGAATAATTAACATGTTGATTGTGGGCCCTTAGATGAAAAAAAGAAGAGGAGAACATTGTGTTGACAGCAAAGCTATAAATAATTAAGGTGATTCAAGTGCTATAAGGGAGAATGGCTTAGGAGGAAAGGATTAAAAAAAAAAAAAAAACGAACAAAAAAGGTGGCCAGAGCTAAAAAAAAAAAAAAAAAAGGGGGAAAAAAAAGAGAGGCTAAATCAGTGAGATAATGATGAGTAACATGCTACATCATGCTTAACTAAAACTGGAAGCAGCTGTCATAGTTTTGAACATCAGTCAACAGGGCAGAGTGAAGGATTCGTCCAAAATGGTGCTTGTGCAGACTCAGCTGTGTCATTGGTTTTTGGCTTTTATGTTGCTTAACGTCCACGGAGGCGGGATGACCTATTAGGGACGGGGACAGAGTGGGAAAGAGGGCCAGGGTGATTGGCTCGACCGCGGAAACCGCCCGAAAAAGACCGGAGAGACCGTGGACCGCCGCCAGAACAATGGAAGTGTTAAGGCGGTGTCCCCTCGCCATTGCCCAGCGACTTGTGCACTGCGCAATTGCTCTTTCAACTGCTGTGCTGGACAGAGTCACTAAGACAATGTCCGTTGCACCGCTGTTGACGAACAACTTGGACAACTCAAAGCAAAAGATGTCCAACTTGCTCAGCCCAGCTCCACCTCCCTACTCATGATCTCTTCTGGGCAAAAGTGAGGGTCCAGCTCCACCTCCCTCCTCTAAGATCTCTTGATCTTTTGATCTCGCCTGGAACCCTCTTGTATGTGTCATTGGTGCCTGTCTCACCTTTATGTACCAAGATTGTTTTGTGCATTAAAGGTCTTCTGTCCACCTCTTAAGAAGATTAGGGAAAGGTCTAATGGCCACTGGTATGAGAACTTTCACATAGATGCCAATGAAAGCTAGAATGGAACAAGAATCTGTTAAGTGTAATGATTATTGATTATAGCTACACAGACCAGAAGGAAAGCTAATCCTTAATTAATGATTTTAAATGCAGCTAAGATTTTGATGAACATTATGATGAAATTATGAGCATGACTATAACGATACCAACAAATAAATCTAATAAAAAACAGAAACTAATTTTAGCTGGTTTAGAGTGTATCAGTGGCTTGGTTTCTTTTCAGATTCCAGTCCCAATTCATCAAACAGTCAAAGTTTAAAGACATGTAGCTGAATGTAATAACTGGATTACTGTAAAAGTAGTGTTAACTCCCGCCCCCCTCCCCCCAAAAGAAAAAAGATACATTTCAAGGTTACTTATACTCTATAGAACTTTATAATATTAAACCCAAAATGTACAGCTGATCTTGTGTAACAAATAATGCATAGAACTATTGACAACTGTACAAGAAGTTTAAAAATACTTTTTATAATGTAATCAATAATGAGTAAGTTTAACTACTTGCAGTACCACTACTGTTGTAAAGTTCATATAATAATAAAAACTAATATAGTATACGCATATTGTATAATTCTAAATTTATATGTCTGTTAATGTTATCAGTTTTATCATTGTCTCAGTATCTGTCTTTGTTGATTTGTTCTTTAGTTTTAACACCACAAGCTTATTATAATTTTCACTAATTTCAGCATGTTTGCATGTGTACAGATTTTATTGATATTAATAATAATCAGGCACTGTTTATAATTTCACTTCTAAAGGGGGGAAAAAAGAGTATAGAAATTCTTCAGTTTTGCAGCCTAAGGTTGCATAGCATAGATATAAACAGGAAGAAGGAAGGAAGATTAATTTTATGCAGCTGGTTTAAAAGTCAGGGAAGTACCCTTTTTGTTTTGGTTTGTTTGTCAATTTATTTAAAAAGGAAAAGTTCAGTTTAAAAATAGTAAATTGACTTTAGAAATCATCAACATGTTCAGCTGAATGGAAGCCAAGACTTCATAAGTAGTTGACTACAATTTTTTTCTTCTTTTTTTTCTCATTCAGGCTGTTGTTGTTTGAGTGTTTTTAAATTTCTGTGTCATTTTCAATGTGTATTTCAAAGAGTGTAGACATGCTGATTTTGTGCTCTTCACTTCAGCTTAATTTGTATGATCCTTTGTAATTAGTTAAATTGTACTGAGTAGGTTAATGTTGTTTCAAAGAGTGTTATTCTGTCTTTTGTTTACAAACACTGGTTAGTATCTGTTAACAAGAACTGTTTCTCTTCAGTTTATCATATAATTTGACTAATGGTCATTGTATAAATTATATTAATTTATAAATATGTTCCGCTTTTAATACATATCATTTGTGTTTGCAGCATTTTATTGGTTTTTAAACACAAATCAATTGCTTTAGTAATGGAGACTGAACACCTCTTGGAAACCAGTCCTGTTGAGGTTAGCATGCACAAATATTTTTTGTTATTGTTTTATTGAGTTGCTCTTTCTTTGGTTTTGCTTCTTTTTTCTTTTTCTTTTTTGCTTTTTTGGGGGGGTAGTCTTTTCTTCACTTGTATTTGTTTTGGTTTGCTTTGGCCTTCGGGTTTTTTTTTTGTGTGTGTGTGTGCGCACGCGCACCTGTAGTGCTTTGCAGCTTTTGTTGTGCATTTTCCTCTGCGTGTTTATTTTAGTTTTTACAATACAGTGTGAACAGTAGAAACTGCTGAAGGCAAATCGTTGCTCAACAGGAGACAACCTATCATAAATTATGTTGACATATGTTGACAACCATCTTCCCAGGATATAAGTGCCATCATGTTAGTATAATGATGTATCTGTGACTAAGCTGACCATGAAAATGAAATGACTTATTCTTTTTGTGGGCAGAAGAGGGGTCACCTTGGACTCCTTATTTCAAGTTCCATTGTCCTTTGATTTAACTATAAAATCAGTCACAATGTAACATTTGATTCACTGTGAACAAAAAATAGAACAATGGATTTACAATACACATGAAGAGCTTGTCTTGAATTGCAGGATCATGTATTTAAAAAAGTTAAACAAAGTAAAGAAATGCAAATAGGGACATGTGGGAAGTATTTTAAATTCTGTTAGTATTTAATTACTATGTATATATACGTGTGTGTGTGTGCATTTTGACACAGTCTGTGGCACATTACTTGGCGATATATGCTGTGTAGTATAACAAATTTTATGGCTCATTGTTATTTTTATTTTTTTAAATTTAAATAGTAATTATACCTGTGTAGTATATAGACAAGACTTTAAACACTTTTTTTAAAAATATAATGATGAATAAAATAAATATTGTAATAATAATAATTATGATTGTTGTTATTATATATATTATTATACTGCTTGTCAACATTCCCAGTTGCCTTTGTGTACAATTCATGCTGAGTCATGGTCCAGCGATTCTCACACTGTTCCCTCTTCCATTACATAGTAGTGTGTTGACACAAGCCAGCAGCCCCTGAGCGTTTGACTGGAGTCCCCTTTTGGTTTCGATGATGGCCTTTCCTGTGTGGCTCCTATAGAACCTATCTGTTATCTTGTCACAAGCAGTATGTTACTGACAGAAGGGCATTAGGCATATATGTAGCAATAACGGGAATGATAGATAGGGAAACAAGTCAATGCGTCAGACAGGGAACAGTACTGACAGTGTTACACAGATTTTGTGTCAGATGTATCAGGTGTACTTTTAAGTATTCTGATAATATTAGCTTGTTTTTGTTACCCTTTTCAAAGCAAAACAAAACAAAACAAATACATTCAGCATTCGGCCATTATACACTGAATGATTGCTAGATCTATGTGTGCTCGCATAGGTGCTTTTGTGCATATATTATATTTTTATTATTTTTGTATCTTGTATATATATAATAATTAGATAGAAAAGCCAAGTTTTTTATATATATTTTTACCCTTTTCATAGCTGGCATAATAATCCATAAAATAAGACAAATTGACCTTTAACTTTTGGCCGTTAATAGTAATAATATATATTGAATGGTTGCTAAATCTCCTATACATGTGTGTGCTCACATAAATGCTTGTGCACAATATACAAACTGCATGCTTGCATGTGTAGGCCGTCTGTGTTATTTACCCAAGCAAGACTGAAGCTAAATGAATTGGCAAGTGTATGGGGCACCTGAAGTCAGGGTAACAATTTCCATTACACTTGAGTCTGGTACTGCATCTGTCCTTTCAAAGATCACTCCTTTGTTGAACATGGATCCATCCGGCTATTCTTAGCTTGCTCAGATTCAGGAGTGGTTCAGGGATTCCTTTTGCATGATGTATGCAGGTAGTGTCAGGCCCTCATGACAGGCTACCATTTATAGTTGTTTTGCTTTAGTTACAGGTAGAGGATACCCTAGTGGATACTGTACTTATAAGTACATGGGTGCATTAAAGAGAACATGATGACGCAGACACAATGCGTCACACTTTCTTTGCACAGCAACTAGCTTTGCCATTTTAAATGGAGCTGCATGGTGCACACAAAGGTGTGTTTCAAATACACACATTTACCACAGTAGAACCCGTGACTTGATGAGCTCCCTAAATGTTATTCTTAAAATGTTAGGGTAAAATTCTTCTTTGGACAAATATCACTTTAGGATAGAACATCACTTTGGACAAAATTACTTTAAAGATATTAAAATTATAACCTTGTTTATTTGTATTTTTTTTCTAGTTCTTTCAAGTACACTGACTAGTTTAAGACATATTTTAGTTTGCTAGTTTCTGTTCCCATTCCATGTCTTATATTTATAAAATATAGTTTATGAAGTATTCCACAGTAGAATGACCAAAAACAAACAAACAAGCCAAAAACAAACAAGCAAACAAAAATCACTAGAAACTACAATACAATCTAGACATTTTACAACTCTGTGTGTTTGTGTAGAAACTGCCATACAATCTGGACATTATACATGTGTGTGTGTGTGTGTGTGTGTGTGTGTGTGTGTGTGTGTGTGTGTGTGTGTGTGTGTGTGTGTGTGTGTGACATTATACAAGTGTGTGTGTGACATTATACAAGTGTGTGTGTGTGTGTGTGTGTGTGTGTGTGTGTGTGTGTGTGTGTGTGTGTGTGTGTGTGCAGTAACACTTAACCATATTGTTGATAAGTTTCTCCCTAAGGCTTAGTAACTTAGTGATGAAGATGGTTTGATGGCATTCTCAGTATTTAGTTTTTTATGCATAGAGTTAATAGTATCAATGTTTAGGCTGTGCAGTCTAATTATTAACTCACAAAATCATGATATGATTGAAGCAGAAAATTGTATTACTCAGATTATGATGCTGGATTATTTACTGACAGAAATATGATGCTGCCTGTGTAACATAGGCATCTACGCTGCACTACATATTTGTTGTGCTTCTTGTCGCCAAGTATTTCAAATAATGCCACTGCAGCTTTCTTACTGTTTAAAACTTGAATGTAATCCTTAGACGTTTGTCTGCCTTTTGATTTCCTTCTATGAACTTTTGATGAAAAATGTTAGATCATTTTGTCATGGTGCAGCTGCACAGACCTGTCACTGTTAGTGATGTTACTGTTAGTGATGTTACTGTTAGTGATGTTACACTTATTAAATCAGGCACATGAACTGCAGCATTTAGATTTTTCCTAACCATAGGAATTTTCAGTAAAATACTAACAGACCTCCATCATGATAATTTAATTTTGCCTGAAAAGGTTGGAAAACTGGATATCCAAATACCTTGGAACTGACAAGGCATATATATATATATATAGATACATATACACATACAAGTTCATGTCTAACCTAACTTACAGTGTTAGGTCAAGTCAAACAGCCCGCCAGTTGGCCAGTGGCAGAAACATTCTTTTAATCTCCTTAGACACTGTTCTTCTTGTTTGTGCTCTTCTTGTTACCCTGCACAAATTCCAACATTGTATGAGTATAATCATCCCACCTGCATAATGAATGTTTTCAGTGGCTGACGTCGCATGTAATTAGGGCAAGTATTGAAAATGTTTTCAGTTCAAGAAGACATTGCGGTTTCAGTGTTGGTATTTTCTGGGACACACACATGCATGCACACACACACACACACACACACACACACACACACACACACACACACACACACACACACACACACACACACACACACACGCACACACACGCACACACACACACACGATCTACTGGGATTCTATCAGTAATCACTGACTATGTCATGCATGAACATACACACAAGTCTAAGCCATGACCAGTGTGACTGTGAAAACTTTAACTTTTCTGTTTTTTGTTTATAAATGTTTTGATTGTTAAATTATTCCATAGAAATAGCAATAAATAATATACAGGTGTAACGCCAGTTAAAGGGAAACCAAAGTAAAGCATGCAACTTGGTCTGAAAGCAGAAAAAATGTGCAAATACTTCTATTGGCTAGCTTCATTTGGTGGTTCTATTGACACGAAAGAAAATCATTTTTGCTTCCGTCATTTTTCCCCTTTACCAATGAAGAACAATAAAGTTTTAGTTTGTGAAATGTTTAACATTGGGGCGGGGATAGCTCAGTGGTTAGAGCGCCGGACTCGTGATTGAAAGGTCGCGGGTTCGAATCCCTGCAGGAGCGGCGGGATAATTTTCTTCTCCAGGGTCGACTTTCTGTGCTGACTCTTATTTCGGTATCCGTTCCACCCCCGTGTTACCACAGTAGCACGTAAAAAATCCCGGTCATTCTGCCAGAAGTGCAGGTGGCAGGTTACAGCTAAACACGCATACACCTTACGTATGTGGCTTTTATTGAACCGTGCTTCGGCATTGGTCACAACTTGTCCCTAATATGTTAAATGACATCTGAGGACATTAAGCATCAACTCATCATCATCATCATGTTTAACATTCTTGCCGCTCCATGGACCTTGTTTATATGATGTCATTGACGCAGACTGCCGGGCCCACAGTGGCACCACCTGCAGTTGTGTTTTTGTGACTTTCAAGCATCAGTTTTTAAAACCAGATGAGAGATGTAAAGAAAAAACCCTGGGTGTCTATTTTTATTCTGTTCCTGTTAATAGGGCCCCTGACGATTCTTGGCTTTGGTTTCCCTTTAAGTAGTTTTCCATTGCTGTGGCGACTCGGATCCAGCCTTGACAAAAAAAACAATCTGAACACTGAGAGTTTACAAGAAGAAAAGTTATCACTCGACTGAATCACATTCAAAACAAGAAACATCGCTTTGTAATACTCAGGACTTGTCTGTCACCTTGAAAATGGTTTCAGGTCATTAGAGGTAGTATGAACAGTAAACCTCACTATTGAGGTATTCATTGATCATGCAAAGTTTGAAAGTTTTTGCTTAGTGTCTGAGATAGTTTATTTTTGCTTGAATTAAAAAAAAATCACCATTGTGATGATGGCATCCATTAGAAATGTTTTTCTTACTCCATAACCACCACCCCCACCCTATGTAAGAATTCATTTTTTATTTTTTATTTCAGCTTGTTTGTATAGTCTGTAATTATATTTTCTAGAAGATGTATTTCCAACCAATCTTTATTTACATTTTGCTCTGCACAAACTGGGTAACGGTACATTTCAACACGCTACATTGATGCACTGGTTTATGGGTTCAGCCACTGTAGAGGTTGCAGAGTGAAGGTTTTAGAGTAAGTTGGTGTTTTACGCCCAGTCAGTGATGGTTTTAAAGAAAGTGTTTAATGTGCTGGTGTTGAAAAGAGCAGAAAGGACCTAGACATTATTCTATACGTTATTTTCAATACCCTAGTGTAAATAAGCAGTCACTGGCTGTTCCTGCCTGTATACTTGCCAGAGTCTGCAATGGTAGCAACATATTCTGCACTTGCCAAAACATCAGTACCCTAAGGGCAGCACTCATTTCTGCTACAGAAATCCTGTGGAAATATTTTGGGTTAGAAAGATGTCACATTTGATGAAACAGAAGACAACAACAGTAATCATTGCTGTCAAAACTGACTGGTTAAAAATGAAAGTGTTACATGAAGTTCCAGGCAGCCAGTATTTTCAAATGCTGTAGTTTAAATGCAACCATCTGAAAAATAGGACTGAGACTAAGAGAACTGACAGTGGAACCCAACAGGAACATTTTTGCTAAAAAATTTTTATTTGTTTAGTACAGACACTTGGGCTCCTAAATATTATTCTAGATATTTGTTGGTGCAGTTTTAAACAGTTTCACCTTGTTAGCAGGGGCATATTATTATTATTCATATTGAAGTAACAGGTTTGATGCACATTAATTGCTTTACCAAGGGAACACTTTTGGTGGAGTTTTTATTTAACTTTTATGACTGTTTTATGGTTGCATGCCAGTTTGCCAGTTTGTTTTAGCTGTTTGTTCTCAGCCTTCGTGTAACAGTTGACTGTTTTGATTCATTTTTGTTCAGAGTATTAATTGTTGATTGTTTTTTATCCTCTCCATTTTGTTTGTGTTGATAAGTGAATTGGTTTGAGTATTGTTCAGTTTTAACATGTTCGGTTTAATGGTGAGTATGCTGCAGTATTCTTTCTTTAAGATTTTTATTTTATGTATACTAGCAAATAATACTAATTACTGTATTTTCAGTGAATTTCTGTAAATTAAAAAAAGAAGAAATTGTGAGTATTTTGGGAATATTAGGCATGATGAAAAATTCCATGAGGAACTGTCTTGCAGCATGACTATCTATGCTATACATTGAAGTAGGAATGATAATGATAAATGCAAACCCATGCAATGTATAATAAGCACATATAATTTCTAGGATGTACATGATACATATTATGTCTCTTTTCAGAATCGCAAAATGGAGAAGTTGACAGACATCGAACTGATCAGCATCGAGGCAACAGATCCAAAGCCTCGTTCATTTGCCAATGATGCAACTGCGATCCTTATTCAGGTAGAAAAAACAATAACACCTCAATGTTGGATGTACAGCAGTGTTGCTTGCAGCAACATAAAAAACAGACCTGAAACCATGCTCATTTGCCAATGATGCTACTGCGATCCTTATTTAGGTAGAAAAAAACAATAACACCTTCACAGTGTTTAATGTACAGCAGTGTTGCTTACAACATAAATAAAATAAAAAATCCCTAACCTCGTTCATTTGCCAATGATGCAACCACGATCATTATTCAGGTAGAAAAAAAATAATGCGTTCTCAGCATTGGATGTACAGCAGCATTGTGCCATTGATTGCAACAATGTATAAAAAAAATCAGGGTACAACGTATGTGGCTTTGCATGAAGGGTATGGTGTACACAGAACGCACCAAGATGGCAGCGCTTTCATGTGGCACCAGCCATGCCAGCGCCGTAAGTACACCATTTTGGTGAATATATTTTTAAAAATGTGCGATAAAAAGCTAGTCACTCACACAGAATAACATGCGAGCGCACTGAATCTGCTCAAGAGCAGAGAATAGAGCTGTATAAAAGCAATCAATGACATTATCAGTATGTTAATGACATTTTGCTACACAACATTGTTTTTGCTTGGAACAATACTATTTTATTGACTGTGATTCTGTGGAGATAACTGATAACATGACGGGCTGTGTGTGTGCCCCACACAGGAGGATGACATTGAGACGCAATACGGCAATATGCATGTTGCCATCCAGGGGGACCGCTCCAAACAAGCCATCCTGACCTTTCATGACATTGGACTGAATCGTGAGTCGATCAGTGTGCACCTTGAACATGTGTTTTATTTGCACTTGTAGTGGAAGAAAGAGCAATTCGTTAGCCTCGACACGTAAAGGTCATGAGTTGGGACATGCTTAAAACATGACATCAGGTGTGACTCTCTCTTGCTTCAAAAACAAGACGTTTCTCCAAATATTTCCTTCACCCTATCAGTCTGTACAATGTGTGTGTGTGTGTGTGTGTGTGTGTGTGTGTGTGTGTGTGTGTGTGTGTGTGTGTGTGTGTGTGTGTGTGCATCTTGCACCTAGTTATGCTTGAACTCTTGTTGCTGTGTACATCATGGCTTAGCTTTTGTTAAATTGCAGATAACATTCTACATCTCAGTGTACATTATGTGTGTGAATTCGTTCAGTGCTTTCAGTTGTGGAATAGACAGCTCTACAAATGTCCATTATTATTGTTAAAACATACATATATGTAAATCTGTACTGAAGTTTGAAGTTAGACCCAAACACTTAATCCAAACACAGAGGCAGAACATACATCCTGTTAAACAGTGAGGCTAGTGACAAGGCACTTGTTACAGTTAGGTATTCAGCCAATATGACACCTTACCATCACTTTAACCTAAAAAGAGGTGACATTATGGCAGCTTAGCTGCTCTTTGGTTTATCTCCAAGGTGTCAGAGACCCAAAGCACAGTAACAACAGATTTTCAGACTAGCCTAGAATCAGAAGTATTTTTAGGAACACTTTAATCTTTGTGGATGATCATCTTTTGTTCTATGCCCCAGACATCACTGTTAGGATTACATATTTTGTGAAGCTTAACACTTGCCTCTGAATCTAAGGCATGAAGAATTTTTTAGTGTTTTAACAACTTTTTTGTGTGGGTGCCTTTTTTTTCTTTCTTTTTTTTCAGTTTGAGGGATTCTTCTTCCTTCGCACAAACAGTCAAGCTTTCATTCACACAAATCTCTCTCTCTATATATATATAAATGCATCAAAAGTGGCAGGGATAAAATGCTGGTTTTGTCTGTGTGTGTGCGTGCGCGTGTGTGTGCGTGCATGTGTGTGTGTGCGTGCATGTGTGTGTGTATGTGTAGATGTGACCTGTTTCCAAGGGTTCTTCGGCTTCAGTGAGATGCAACCCCTTTTGCGTCACTTCTGTGTCTATCATGTCAACGCCCCAGGACAAGAGGAGGGTGCCCTGCATCTGAAACCGGAGTATGTTGGTGTATTTTTCTCTTATTTTTGTGATCATTCTTACAGGGTTTGTTTACTTTCATTGATGCTGCATTGTGGTTTAAATAACTTTTTTAATTTTTGTTGTTGATTGTTGCCTTGTTACCTTTACTGAGTTTATGCTTTATAGAACTGAAACTCAGTGATGTAAACAACACCCTTTGGAAATGTTCAGGGTTTGCAGTACAACAGAACCCATTGGGAGCATTGTGCTGTTTTGCATGATACAGAAACAGGTTGGAGACCTGCTGAGGAGGCGTTCTTAGGAGTTATTAAAGTGTGAAATGTCATTAGGGGCATTATCACATCAGATTGATTGTTGGGCTTGCTGTTCAGGTTTCAGTAAGAAATGTGTTTAAAATGATGTTAGCATAACTTAAGGGAGCTCATTTAGCTCTGGCGCCAAGGAAAAGATGTGGACAAAAAACATGAAATGAACTTTTGAACAGGCTCAGATGAGTCAGACGCATTTACACACACATGCCTTCATATGTGCAGGTGCATGCGCCTGCACATGTGCACAAGCACGCACGCGCACACACACACACACACACACACACACACACACACACACACACACACACACACACACACACAGGCACACATTCACACACATACACATATGCATGCACACACACACACACACACACACACACACACACACACACACACACACACACACACACACACAGGCACACACAGGCACACATTCACACACATACACATATGCATGCACACACACACACACACACACACACACACACACACACACACACACACACACACACACACACACACACACACACACATGTGCATGCAAGCAAAATAGATCGGGTTTCCTTACATAAAGAGAGAAGGCAGGACTAAAGATCATCATTTCCCCACCTGATGTCCACTCCTTTCTCTTACACATGCGTGCACATGCAAAAGCAAGTTACAATGTGTTAGATAAAAAAAAAAATATATATATTATTCGGTATGGATAAACAGTATTTTGGGTCACATTTCTGCTGTTCAAAAATCTGTGCATTTTTATGTCAAAGATGTAAGACTTGAGTTGGACAAAAATACGTTTCCCACAATACTTGATCAAACAAGTGTAGGTACAAGTTTGCTGTTGTTGGCTCTTACCAACATGGTAAAAATAATATCTCTTAATATGTATATATACAAATTACATGCAGTAAAGAAAGAAGGAAAGAAAAAGACAATAGTTACAAGTGTGTTGTTTTAATCTATTCTTTTGTGCTAGTGGTTGAAGATTGTACTTCAAAACTTTGGGGAGGTCATCTAACTGCATTTCATATGAACGGAAAACATTTTTTATTTTATATAAAGTATGTGTGGTGTGTGGTGTCCCAGAAAAGTATTCATTGGACATAGCTGATGTACAATATTACGTACTGGAGTGGTAGAGTTAATAACCATCAGTGCGGTATACATATACTTTGCCTACACTGTGCATGGTGTCGGAGTACTAATGGATGAATAACATTGTGCATCTGGTGCAGGAATGAGTGTTACCCTGTGGGCAGGCATTGTTTGTTGTTGTATTATTCTAACCTCAGAAATGACTGTTTCAGCTTAGAACCTGTGCTATTCCTACAGTGCATGTGTACAGGGTAGTTGCTAGTTAGCCTTATCCAGGACAAGGCTACCCTCTGGTCCTTGCATCATCTCTTATCAGCAGTTATTATGACTTTAAACTGAAGAATACTGCATAGGTTAACCCCCCACATGCAGATGAACCAAGGCAATGGTTTTGGAGTTTCATAGCCACAGAACTTTTCACGTTTACATGCTAGAAGGCACTGGATGATTATGTATGCTGCATTACCCAGGAAAGCAAGCGCATACAGCAGAGATATTTTGGAGTAAGGGGATGGTGTGGAATCACCGCCTATATATGTTTTAGTCGCTGACTCCAAAATGGTGAACGATGGACAGTCAGTGGTGTGGTGGTGGTGGCAGTGGGCTATGTGGGAAAACAGAAAGAGGAGGAGATCATTAAACTCTACAGATCTGCACTGTTCAGTTAGAATCTGATCCTTTGACAACAGCGTCGGTAGTTTAGTGCAGCAGATGCGGTACTGCTGTGTTTTGTGGTGTTTTTATTTTTTGCATGGAGCAGGTCTTGAAGGAGAACTGTTCTGTTTTATAGTTGTTGGCAGTCTGCGGTAATTTTTTAAAATCATGTTTCTGGTGAAACTTAGTGGAGTGTGATGTATGTAGCATGATCGCTTTTTGGTTGAGTTGTTGCTACATGGTTATGTTTGTGTTATAATTTTTCCCTGTTGACTCACTCCCAACAGACAGGATGCGCTGGGTAATCCTGAATCTCTAGGTAACAGGTATGTTGAGTCCGTCCTTGTCTGCAGTGTTCCTGTTTGTTTGTTTTTGTCTTCTTTTTTTCCCTTTCTCTTCTTTTTTCTTTGCTTCAGTTTTCTGTGATATGTCTTTCTTTCTCTCTTTCTCTTCCCCCCTCACATCTTTTTGTAGTATGACTCTCAGCAGATGTTTCAAACTAGTACACAGCTTCTTCCCTCCAAGGTTGCTTCTACTTTCCCCGCAGTTTGCTTTTATGTATATGTTTCTTTATTCCTATCAAGCAAAGCATTGCTTGTTAAGCATATTGAAATGTATTTTTGTTCATATCTGTTATTATGTAGTTTACAGCCAGACTAGCAAACATTAATGTGTTTAGGCAATACTTAACACAGACCTGCTATGATTTAATTTTGGCATGGCAGCATACATTCTTCTGGAATACTGTTGGAATTGGTCCAGCATTTTATTTTTACATCTGACTTCAGTAATATTGTGACCACAGTTAAAAATTTCTGTATCAGTTTTGTTTTTTGGGGGTTTTTTTCAACCTGAAAGTTGCAGTTTTACCATTGTTATCATTACTAATCTATTCATCTAAAACTTGGAAATCACCCACAACTGGGTAAGATTGTGAACAAGCTGTTTTACTGCATATACCACACAGAAGTATGTATGTAATATGCAGCGTTCCCTACCATTCAGATAGTTGCTTCAGTGAAGTGTGTTTGAACACTTTCGGCATGATATTTTTAAAATTACTAATTAGCATCCTTTGTAAGTGAACACTGTCTGGTGGATATTATTGGTAACTTGTCACCATCATTCTCCTGCTGTGGTGTAGTACTGCACCAGCACCAAAGGCAGGATGGACAGAAGCTACAGTATGCTAGTGGGTTAAAAACTTCAGATATTTATGGATCATTGACGATTTCTGTCAGCACTCTTGAAGAGGATTATTGTGTTGCGTGTTGGTCTGTGTCTGTAAATTGCAGCGTGTTGTGCTTGCCGTGTTTAAGTTAAGTCAGTGCATGCAGTTAGTATCACTGTTGTCTCACTATGTAGAGTTGAGGATTGTTCAGAGTATTTAGACCATATTACATTGTGGAGGTATCTGTTGTTAATTGTTTTACTGAATGATTTGCTTGAGGATTTTTATATATTTTTTTTTAATCACCTTCTAACTGCATGAAATTACTGACATTGAAGTACATGTGAATGTCTTTGCATGATTATGGATAGGTTATTGTGGTGCAACAACTGTAATGCTTTGGGTAAGACGAGAGACAAGAGAAAAACAACAACACTAGTAACATTATACTTTGGCAGTCAAAAGTGTTTTTTTAAATTTGCATGGAATTAGAAAACGTACAGTATGAAAATGGTTAAATATGACATGTATTTTTAAGTTGCACCGAAAAACGAGAGAGAGAGAGTGCTGAATTTGAATTCACTGATGTTAATATGAAGTAAGAAACGAGATGTGGTGGCTGTTGAAATGGTTATATTTTGCACTATTACCTGTTCTGTGCCGAACCAGCCTCTTCCCACCTGTCCTTTTTCAGTATTCTCACCATATATATGCATTTTGTTTGATACACCTGTGATTGCACGTCCCTAATAAGCCATCTGGTTTCTGTGGACATAAAGCACCATGAAAGAACACACCTGTGACCCTTAGTGTATGAGGTCACAACCAGTAACCAGTTACAGGCAGGATTATTTAGTGTGTGAAGTCACAACCAACACCAGTAACCAGTTACAAGCAGGATTTTTTAGGGTGTGAAGTCACTACCAACACCAGTAACTAGTTACAAGTAGGACTTTGTAGTGTGTGAGGTCACAACCAACACCAGTAGTGTTTTTGTTTGTTTTTGGTTTTACTATGTGGGGTCACAACCAACACCAGTAACCAGACACAGGCAGGATATTTTAGTGTGTGAGGTCACAACAAACGCCAGTAACCAGTTAGAGGCAGGGCTTTATGCATTCTATAACCTACTGTTCCAGATGTATTTGTTTTGTCTTGATAATAATCATATCCAAGGGTTATGTCATGTACCATCTCCAAAATTGGCAAGAACTGTAAAAACACATTCTAGTAAATCACACAACAACACTGTAACCAAAATGTGTATACACATATTGTTCTTTCATTTTTAAATCTGCCCAGGTATAACTGTCCTGTTGACTGGGCATAAAAGACCAAGTTACTTTATTCGAATTGTGTCACTGACTTGGATCCTAGAACTGCAAGGTTAATTCCCACTTGTTCACCGCACTCTGCCCCTCCAAGTCAGATAATACATGCAGTGGTCTGATCAGTCCAGCACCACTTTTACTTTCAGTCAATATGTACCACCAGTATATACTTTTTGTGCAGGGCAAACAGTTGTAATCTTTGAAAGTAAAATGTTCAAAACATTTTCCATTGCTGCTTTATATAAAGAAGTACAAGTCAGCATGATGCAGCAGTGAATTTGCCTCTTATCCATGCTTTAAAACTGCAGCACCTACTACTGACCAGAGAAGTAGATGTTCTTTGACCGTGTTTTTGTGGATGTTTTACTTTCCTAAGAATGGTAAAAGAAAACGAACAGAAGACTATTCTTCAAGTGAAAAATGATCCTGTTTTGAGGTTTAAACCTTTGAGCAGTTCTATTTTTGAATCTGTGACTGACATGTTTTCTGATGGGGGAAAAAAAAGAGCATGCAAAATCCAAAGACTTGAGAACTGTTTGAAGATAACAGGACATTCCCTCTGTATAACCACAATGGTTGACTGGGCGTAAAACACCAAGTTACTCACTCCCAGGTTCAGAAACAGAATCGTCTTGTCTCTTTCTGTGGCTTGACTTTGATGTTGGGCAGCAGTGCTAGCCCCGCTTGTCCTTGTGGCTTAGTCTGACCGAAACAGAGAAGCATTTGGACCTTGAAGCATCAGAACAGACTCAAGCTTTGGTATAAAAGCAAAGCAAATCTGTATAGGAAATGAGCGGCAGTTTATGATGTTGTTGTTGTTTTTCCCTTGGATCTGTGGCTGCATTGTATCCTAGTTTCTACACACAAAAAGGGTTTGACTTTTTGCGGGTGCTGTACCACCAGCCAGCTCCAGCGAATTAATGCGACTGAAGCAAGGAAGCGTGCCACAATGTGGATCATGAGGTTATCAGAGTGTTACCGTACACAGACATGTGTAAGAGTGACGTGACTATCTGATGTGATACTGATTCTGAATCCAAAGGCGTGCTGTCCGCAGGTTCATCTACCCCACTATGGACCAGCTGGCGGAGGCAGTGCACCATGTCGTTGACCATTACGGGTAAGGCAGGAGTATCTGGTGTATTCTTTTGCAAAGGCAGCTGGAAGATGCTCTGCCTTAGTGCGTGTTTGCTTTGACAGTTTCAGGTCTAGTGGTGATTTTAAGAAATAATGCTGTGAAATGAACAAAGAAAGAAATCAAAAGTTTTGTTGTCATCATGTGATTGTGACATTGTGAAAATGTAACCATGCACTATTGATGTAAATGCTGTGATCAGTCCGTGACGCAACAGTGTGAAACATTGAAGGAGTCTGGAAAAAAGACATATACTTTAGTGAGGTTTGAAAGCATAGGGAGAAAACCTGTACAGGCTGTAAATTGTTATGGCATTATGTTTTCATCTGGAAGACCCAAGCAATACAATCTGACAAGGTAAAGGTGAGAAGTCTGATCTAGACCCAGTTTTTTTGGCCACAGAGGAAATTATTGTTGGTGGGGAATTCTGTTTCTGAGGATGACTGTGACTTTGTTGGTTACATTTTGGTGCTTTGTGGTGTGTATGGAAATCGAAATGTGCAAACGGCAGGGCTGTTACAGTGTTAGTCTCATATCTTTGATTTCAGCATCGTCCCATCGCATGTGTAAAACAAGGAAAAGAGAGGCACAGTGAACCATGTCACATTTAATTAGGCAGATGTTTATGTATTTATTTGCTATGCCCAACATTCTTTAGTTAAAAAGAGAGTGAGAGAGAGAGACAGGGATGCAATGAACCACATCACTTTAAGTTAATTATGCAGGTTTTTACATGTGCATTTGTGACCCCAGCATTTTTCAGTCACAGTTCACTGAGAAACGTTTCCAGAAAACTGAAATTTGTTCAGCATAATGCAGTGTTACTCTTGTTTTTATGTGAGCTAATTATGAACATTTTATATGCTCTAATTAGGAGAATCTTACGGTTTTAATCTGTCTCCTCCTCAGACTGAAGTCTATCATTGGATTTGGTGTGGGTGCAGGAGCCAATGTTCTCACTCGCTATGAGGTCAGTAGACAGCATGCTTGTGTGTCATGCAGTTTGTTTGCTATTTGTTTTCTAAGACTAAATTTTTCGCACACTGAAGGGCTCAAGAGAGGGAAGACAGGTATCATTTAAAGGCTAAGACACTCACCTCCTCAGTGACCCATAATGTACAAAACCTTTGGAGAGATAGGGTTGAGATAGATGGCGTCATCTTGAAAACTCTGACTTGTATTCCTAGACTTTGTCACACACAAAACTTAGATTATAAATTTCTACTGACACTCGACTCATAGGTAAGTGCTTCATATTTACTTGCCAGAATTGTAGTATTTGTGTTGAGAAATGATGACTCTTAAGTTTAGATTTATTTTGGGGTGAGGGTTGGGGGTGTTGTCTGTTATGGTTTTACTTTATTTCCTCCACAGACTGAATTCTATCAGTCTTTGATGAAGATGAAAACTCATGTGTCATACAAGCTGCACTGGACCCAAATTGTCCAGAACAGAACACACTGCAATATTTAATAAAAGCCATGGTAAGACTAATCACAGAACAGCCAATAAAGGGTTGCATGCAGTGGGGCGTAGATACTGACACTGTACTGTAACACAATTGATTTAACATTTCATGACCAGGCGTGTGATATTGCTGGCTTTTCTTTCAGCTGGCCCACCACGACCGAGTGGACTCCCTGGTGTTGGTCAACCCCTGCGCTTCCCAGGCAGGCTGGATTGAATGGGGATACCAGAAGGTAACGCGCTCGCCTGGCGTCAGTCACACAGCCCATCCCCCCCACCCACAGTGTACGCAGTGCCCTCAGTGGGGGAATGGCAGGGGTCATTGCTGGGAAGAGGGAAAGGTTCAAAAGTGTACCTGAGTACTTATCCAGGGCATTTGGCTGATTGTTTGGTGAATTTCCATTAAGACTGTCATTTTGGCACCTGATGTTTGATTATGGTGATGCTGACAGCCCCCACAGTGCTGCAGTAACACATAGGAGAAGGAACCCTGTTGACAGTCCTTGTCTCATTATGAAAGCAGCCTGTACACTACTGAGGCTGGATGACTTGAGTGAGGTAACACCAGGATTTGTATTGTGGGTAGGTGAATGTGAAGGTAGCCGTGCCAGCGCTGTAAGTACACCACTGGCGGATATTCAAAAACACGCTGCAAATAGCTTCACTCATGCAGAATCACATGCAAGCGTGG
>CAUZXP010000426.1:0-10000 GCA_963584105.1 Alviniconcha strummeri | reverse complement strand
CGCATCCGTGTCCACAATGGGGGGGCAGCGGGAGGATTGCGTTGTGTGCACAGTGTCGGTGGTGCGAGACAAATGGCGCTGGAAACGCCCCAGGCTAGTTTGGTGCATCACGGACATGCGTAATCAATTACATTAGCGCGGTTAAGCCAGACTGCATCCCGGCAGTGCGGTGTTCAGCCACATTTCACCTTGTACCTGTGGCGATTGTCGCCCTACGAACGCTGTTACGGCATTTTCATTTCTAGCTGTGGCGATATGAACAGCACTGACGCACGTCTAACGTCAAACAGATACGCTGCATTGACCCACGTCCAATAAAAGAACAGGCAGCCGGCATTGATGTGCGTCCAGCAAGAAACAAACGGACGGCATTGATGCACGTCCAACAAGAAACGGTCGGCACTGACGCACGTCCAACAAGAAACGGTCGGCATTGACGCACGTCCAACAAGAAACGGTCGGCATTGACGCACGTGCAACAAGAAACGGTCGGCATTGACGCACGTGCAACAAGAAACGGTCGGCATTGACGCACGTCCAACAAGAAACGGTCAGCATTGACGCACGTCCAACAAGAAACGGTCGGCATTGACGCACGTCCAACAAGAAACAGGCGGCCATGACGCAGATCACTGTAAGCGCGGGCTCTAACCCACTGAGTCACCGGGGCCTTCTGACGATATGGGCAGCGCTGCATCGGGTCGTTGGCCATGAAATTGACCTCGTCCACCTCCAAGTGTCTGTCTGCAAACTAACCTCTTTTTTTTGTATATATGCTATTATTTGGGGTGAGTTCACCCGTTTTGCTCACCTCGGGACAATGTCTAACGGCGTGACCCTTCGGCCGTTGACTTCAGTGTAGATCGTCAGTAACCGCCCGGTTTGCTAGGTGGCCGCAGCGTGTGGCCACTCGGACAGTGTGGGTGACAGACGCTGCTATGGGGCGTTGTACCAAGTGGCCCAGCTTATACACACTCAAGTGGGGACCGTACAGAGTGCTGCAAATTAATCGCGCGCTTTGGCACTCCGAGTGTTGCTGTAACGCTCTCGCTCTGGCCGCCATGGAAAATCATTGTTACGGCGGGGAATAGGCGCTCCCTTCAGCTGGGAGCGTTGTTTTACGAAACGTTGTACCGATCTTTTGGCTCCGGTGATATTGATTTTCACGGTAGCTTGGTGGGGTGTGTACATCCCAAACTCACCCACCTTTAGACTACAGACCAACGTCTTGTCTTTAGTGCTCTAGCTCCGTTCAAACTGCAGTCGGTTTCATAGGCAAGCAACATCACACGAGAGGCACGTGCAACACGCTCACGTGTTCTGTAAACTGGCATTGTGTTGCCCAAATTTCGTGAATCATTGAGACAGTCCCTTGGCAGTCATGAGGCTTATGTTGCGAGCTAATAGTCAGCAGATGGACCTTGACGTCCTCTCCAACACACAGGGCCCGGTGTCTTGACATCCTGTCGAACACACAGTGCCCGGTGTCTCGTGTTGGACCTTGACGTCTGTCTAACACACAGGGCCCGGTGTCTCGTGTTGGACCTTGACATCCCGTCCAACACACAGGGCCCGGTGTCTCGTGTTGGACCTTGACGTCTGTCCAACACACACGGCCCGGTGTCTCGGGACAGAGGGCAGAGTAGTCAGGCCAAAAGATAGCGATGTTGTCAGACGGGTGGAAACAACGGAAAGTTGGGTCAGAATAAAAAATGTCTGCAAGCGCCTGCACCACCCGTTTTTGGTGTACACGTAGGCCCATGTCATATGGCAGTATTTTATTTGTGAAATATATTGAAACAGCTGTCATATAAATGATTGTGCCCGAGAGCGGAGAACAGCGCTTTAAAAAAGCAACCATCAACATAACATTAGTTTATATGTGAGATATATTGAAATGATTGAGACCATTCTTCACAAGAGGTGCTGCCGTTCAGCTCATCTCTTCCCTCATCCTCACCCTGATATAACCACAATGGTTGACTTGGCGTAAAACACCTTGTCTTTTGTTTGTTTGTTTTTTGTTGTCATTTTGGTCTTTTGTTTGTTTTGTTGCCTCTAACGTTTTGACAACAATTTGCTATCTCGCAGTCGTAAATGTCTGTATGATTATCATTTTATATATAGGTAACACTCAAGCATACTGCTTTTGTGTTTCCTGTACTTATTTGTTGAGTTTATGATTACGATGAATGAATAAAATTTAGTTTAAACCAAAACACCAAGTTATTTACTTCCCTAATCCTCGCCCTGACATAACCATAATGGTTGACTGGGCGTAAAACACCTAGTTACATACTTCCCTCATCCTCAATCGACTTGACTACTGCAGTTCTCTGCTGGCTGGACTGCCATCTGAAGAACTATCACGCTTTCAGCGAATTCTGAATCATGCTGCAAGACTTGTCTTTCAAAAATCCAGACATGATCACATCACTCTTCTTTTCCTTGAATTGTATTGACTTCTGTGAAACACAGAATAGAGTATGAGATTGCCGCTTTCGCCTTCCGCAATTTGAGCAATCTTCCTCTGTTTTACCTATGAACCCCAGAACAAACAGCAAATCTTGCCAACGTTCCTTCAGGTTCCAAGCCCCAACTGTCTGGAAACTCTATCCCAACCCACATTCACAACTCTGACGTTCTTTTAATTAAAAACAAACAAAAAGAAAACAAACAAACAAACAACAAAGCCCTCAAAACCCACCTCTTAAGAAAAGCTTTCTCCGTGTAAAAAATGCCTCAAACGTTTCCTGTTTCTTCTTTTTTTCTTGCTTTTTTTAAACCCTCTAGATTATTGTAGTTCATAAGGTTGAAATATCCGTCTTCAGGTGTTAGTCATTGTGTTTGTAGCGTATGTAGCCTCCCCACCCTTCTCTTTTTGTGCGTGTGTGTGTAAAGCTCGTAAAGACAGCAGTGCCGCCCTATCCACTGGCAGCGACCGCCATAAAAGCTACTTACTGTTATCGGCATTTGATGAACATATTCAGGCCCAACGTCTGCAAGTAGCGAGTCATTTGACTGTGACGTATGCAAAGTGCTTAGATGACGTAACGACACTAGGGACTACTGTTGATGTTGATTTTATCGGTCTGTAGTGTTGTGAGCATACACAAACCACCCAGTCGGTCCCATCCCTCTGTTGACCACCCCGCCCCCCACCCGGTCCAGCGCGGCCGCTATCCACTTAGCAAGGTACAGGTGGTCAATATTTGCAGTCGGCGGCTCGGTCCTCGCCAGAGTCTTTATCGGCTTGTAACCGCGTCACGTTTGTTCAAACAGCGCTGACCGACTTCCCCCTGAAAAACAATTCGATAAAATGCACAACCGTATCTAACTTCGCAACTCTTGAACCGCCCGAGATCAGCGCGTTGGTCTAGCCCCCGTCGCTGCTGTACGCGCTTTTGCGGGTCAAACTGGCAAGGGACATTCTGTTCCGCCGCTGAGCCTTCCAAGCCGCCCCGCGGTCCGGAGAAGTTTGGACAGGTCAGGCCACAGGCTGTGTTCCGGTGCCCCACTCGGACACAGCACGGCCCTCAACGGGCCCCAGTCCCCAACGGCTGTGAACGGGGCGTGATCACTCCCCGCAACTTGTCCCGTCTTGATCCACTGATAGCGGATGTTAGCGTGCTGGCAACCACCCCGAGTGAAAGGCCCTCTTTGTTGTCAACACCCCGCCCTTTGGAGCACAGTCGTATCTGGGAAGGAGGGGGGAAGGCACGCGCGTAATGTGGCTTTGTGATTGGCCGCCGTGATATATGGCGCTCTGTGATTGGACGCGGACAAACGGCGGCGCGCACAAGCGGAGGGAGAGGGGGGCCGAAGCTCGGAGCGGTATGGAAGCGACAACGGATGCTAGAGACAGACGGAGAATCGGGTATCGCACACTTCACCTGAAATCATTTCGACCCGCGCCGCTCCGCTGTGTACACGATTCGTAAGCTTGAGTTGACCGACGAATTTGGCGGTAGTGTGAAGACGGAGGCACAGAGAAGCGACAACATTATGGTTGGACTGGAACTGGGGGCTGTAACAGGGGGCCAGGCTGCTCGTCTTTGGCCCTTGTGCAACTGAGCGTGGCTCCGTTAGAGACAGTGCCTTTGTGTGTGTTGACTGTTGGTGACGGGTGAGTGGTGTTCACCCCACCCACTAGGGGCTTCACCTGTGAGTGTGTTTTGTGTGAGGGGTTGTTACACCTGTGTGCTAGCCTCACTCCGCTTCCATGATGAGACATTTTAACTCCTACTGGAACTATCTCAGGTAAGTCATTTCGGTCTTCGCGCCCAGAAAAGGCTGCGTAAGTCTGGTCTCAGTGATTTAATACGTTCTTGTACTTTGTACAGTTATGTTTTGTTTTGTTTTGACCCTGTTGTGGTGGTCATTTTTTTCCTTCTTTTTCTTCTGTACTTATTCCAAGATCGCATGTTTTTACTTCTGTCTCGCCAAACAGAATAAGCAAAAGCAGAGAAAGCAAACGAACAAAAGCAAAGAAAAGCAACGAAACTTTTAAACACACACACAAACACACACACGCACGCACGCACGTACGCACGCGCGCACGCACGCACGCACGCACGCACACACTTGTTGACCGTGAACATTTGGTACACACGCACACACACACACACACACACACACACGCGCGCGCGCGCGCGCACTCTCTCTCTCTCTCACACACACACACACACACACACACACATTGTTGACCGTGAACGTTTGGCACACACACACACACAAACACAAACACACACACACACATACATACACACACACACACACACACACACACACACACACACACACACACACACACACACACATTTGTTCGCCCGTGAACATTTGGATCATGATGACTGTTTGTAACCCTGTATGAGTAACGATGATAATAACCAATCCACACACTCAAGAGGTTAGGACTCAACGCTATGATTAACGGGACGAGATAACACACTGCCGACATTTCGGCAAAACCTCCCGTCGTCACAGCAACCGACATTAATTTTATCCTGCCTCATAGAAAGAAAAAAGAAGGCTGGAAAGTGAAACAGTTTCTCTGTGATTGTATTGTCTGGACTTCATGAAGCTGAGATTTTTAAATGATAAAGATAATCATCACACAAGGGAGTTAATTAGCGCTCGAAATACGTAACACAAACACAGCAACAAAGACCTGAGTCGCCTACGGTAACTCTCACCTGGCATGCGTGTAAATACAAGGTACATAAACTCCACCAGAGGTACATCCTCAACATAGTTCAGGAGCTGTGTGAGAGTGGAGGTGGCCGTCCTGGGCTGTCCGTCCTAACGAGCCTTCTGGTTTCCGTGGACGTAAAGCTATATTGGACCATACTTCGGCATTGGTCTCAGCTTGTCCCTAATATGTCAACTGACATCTGAGGACATTAAGCAACACTGCCTACCTACCTACATCCTCAAATAAACATAAAGATAATGTTAATAACAGACGGTGTATGCCCATTCATTTTTATTGTCATTCCGTCCTGATGTTGGGGACCGCAGAGTCCACGGGAGGCCTTTTGCCCGCTCCCCGATGTCGGCCTTCTAGTTCTGCTCTCCGCCTTTCGCTTCGTTTGGCTTCCATTTTTGTCCTCTCCACCCAAATCCCTTCAGTCATGGAACGATGCGTCACGGACAGTGAATCGGACTTTGATTTGTGATTTCAACAATTTTATTTTGCCGTGATATTTTGGAGAAAGTTGAAGATTTGCGACGCTTTTTATGGATGGGGGCACACTCCCACCATCGCTTTTCGGCACCTTCCTCCAAGGAATAATGTAAACTAGTGCTTGGAGTTTGGGATCGTGGTGGAGTGTTGACGAGGTGTTAAACATTTTCCTTCTCTCTCTCTCTCTCTCTCTCTCTCTCTCTCTCTCTCTCTCTCTCTCTCTCTCTCTCTCTCTCTCTCTCTCTGCGTCTTTTTTTTTTTCGTTGTCATTTTCAAAATATTGTTAGTGATTTTGCTGTTCTTGTTGTCTAATATTTGTGAGTAGTTTACCCTGTTTAAATGTAAATCGATTTTGTACATTTTTCCCTGTTTCTTTTACTTTTTTCTCCGTTTTTCACTTAAATAGTAGTTTAGCGAGGACTAGTTGTTAGATAGTTTTAAATAAACCTAAACTACAATCCTTGAGAAATAAACTTTTCGAGTTCTCTCTTTCTCTTAATTTTTTCAAAGATGGGACAATGATGAAGAGCTCGGCCCTCGTTCGTTTTGGTTTGGTTTTAGATGTTGTGTTTGTGATGATTGTGTCTGAAGATGTTGTATTTGTGATGACTGTGTCTTTAGAGGTTGTGTTTGTGATGACTGTGTCTGAAGATGTTGTATTTGTGATGACTGTGTCTTTAGAGGTTGTGTTTGTGATGACTGTGTCTTTAGAGGTTGTGTTTGTGATGACTGTGTCTTTAGAGGTTGTGTTTGTGATGGTTGTGTCTGTAGATGTTGTTTCTCTGATTGTGTTTGTAGAGGTTGTATTTGTGATGATTGTGTAGAGATTGTATTTGGGATGACTGTGTCGGAAGAAGTTGTGTTTGTGATGATTTTGTTTGAAGACAAGGTAATATAATGTACAATATTATTATTATTAGAGGTTGTATTTGTGATGACTGTGTCTTAAGGGGTTGCGTTTGGGATTACTGTGTCATTAGTGTTTGCATTTGTGATGTTTGTGTCTGTAGAGGTTGTGTTTGTGATGACTGTGTCTTCAACTTTCCCGAAGATGTCGACAAATTAAATTAATTGTAGTCCGGTGTTGAAGAAATGTTTTACGCTGTGACGTTATCGGATTGTTGAACCTGAGGTTACCTCCGTTTTGAGTGATTTGTTCAAACTGTGTGACGGTTCACTTCATTGTTCCTGGTGCTCTTCGGAACCGAATGATGTTTTATGGACAGTGAATCAGAACAAAATACTTGTGATTTCGATGACTGCCATTTTGGTTCTCATAACTATGACCTTTGAGATTGACTAGGCGTTAACGCTTTATCTGCCCGATGACATCATCTGACGTCACTGGCAGAGTATTTCATTTACCTGTAAGATGTGGCATGACGTCCTGTTCAGATTCAGACTTTTCAGGCGTTATCAGGGGAAGCCGAGTGCTAGAAAATGGGTGTTTCTAGAACGGTTGCCTGAGTCGCCTGGGAAAGAACTGAACCAACAACCAGACCTCTGTCTCTCTCTCTCTCTCTGGCGCTGTGAACACACTGTTTTGTGTGGAAATTCTTATATATAAAATTTCGCTCTCATTCATGCCTATATGCATATAAATAATGCCTATAATTTTATATTTACTCACCAGTAGCTTAACAAGGACTAGTTGTTAGGTTTTTAACTGAACCTAAACTACAATCCTTGCAAAATAAAGTGTTCGAGTTCTCTCTCTCTCTCTCACACACGCACGCACGCACGCACGCACGCACGCACGCACCCACACACACACACATATGCACGCACACATGCACATAGTTTCTGCCCGAAGAGGGGTGCTTTGGAATAAATAATAATAAATGATAATAATTCCCCAACGAAAGCAGAACTGTGGAAAGCTTGGCAGCACATCAAAAACTCGTTCGCTTCGCTTTATTTGCCTTTCTGCTCCTGCCTAATGCAAGCTTTTATTGCGCGTATTCGCAGTTGTCGCCAGTGACGTCAGCTGCTTCGTTCCCTTCGAGCGCAGTGACGTCAGTACGTCTGAAGGGCCTTGCACAGTTAGTGGCGTCAGCAAAACCCGCCATTTTATCTGTCCCTTAGGGTTATTGAGCGAAGATACTCCTCATTAAGTTTAATGTGCAGTTAACGCTGTTGGACACCACACACGCACGCACATTTACACGGCCCGAAGAGCCGAACTAAAAGGAATCCTTGTTGGTAGTCTAATTTTCCGTCTTTGGTGTTCATGTTTCGAAAAACAACGACAACAAAAAAGATGTTAATGTTGCACCGCTTTTGACAGCATTTATAATTCTCAGATGCTGATGGAATAAAAGCAATGAAAAGAAGCAGAAAGATGATTGCTACAGCACCAATTCTACCACACAAAGTGGGAACGCAGAGTACTTTGCAATAAAACTAGCAACACGCACGCGCGCGCGCGCGCGCGCGCACACACACACACACACACACACACACACACACACACACACACACACACACACACACACACACACACACACACACACACACACACAATGTGCGCGCGTCGGAGGTGGAGACACAGACGGTTGAAAAAGTGTAGAAATAGTGAGGTAAAACTGTTTTTGTTTTGTTTTGTATTTTAACCTTTGGTTGTACACGGCGCTTCTCACGACCCTCGCTGATATCACCTCCTGTGTTCTGAGAGGATGTTGTGCACCGGTTTTGTTGCTGAGGACAACACAACACTGACATATCCCCTTAGGGAAGACGGCGTACTGAGTTCAGTGCTCCCGATAACGCACAACTGCGGGCCTATTACGCACACATTTGCATTTTGACGCACAAATTATAGATCCGTGCGTCATCTTGACGCACACATTTTCAAATCGATCGAGATAGTCAACGGTTATTTAGCGCATCAACGAAACAAGATCAGGGTGGTTCGGAACGCAAAACCCTGCTTGCCTAACCACATTCCTGTCCTTTCCGGCAGTTGTAGTTCAAAGCTGATTGGTCGGAAATTCACTTCCTTTCTAAGCTGTCATTTCCTTTCTACGCCTTTGTTTTCACTTCGACTGAAAACGTGTCGCTTTTACCTGGCTTACACGTGCGAAGAAGCGCTCGGCAGCGAAGTCTGATGAAAATATTATCGCTGAGGGGGAGAGAAGTATTAAAGCAGCTGAAAAAGATCCTACATTCCTAGCGCAACCTTAGTCGCTAGTCTACCTTCGACTGGTGCAGTTGTAGTAGGTAGCGTAAATGCGACTGAATTTGGCAAAAGCGAACACGGTTTCCTTCATTTTTACTACTGCTCAGTCGCAAAATGGATCTTGCAATTCCACAGTGATCCACTCTTCGCCCTGGCAGCCAAATGATTTATTATAATTACCGTTTTTGCGACAATTACTTTTGTACTTGCTTCCTTCACTGATGTGCTGTATTCCATCGGAAAAACCTCGAACGAAACTGAGGTTATTCCATGGCTGTTCCGATAAAATAAAAGTCGGCGAAGGAAGAGAAATAAAGAATTGTCGCAAAAACCGAGGTAATTACGATTGATTATTTGGCTACCTGATGGAAGAGAAAATCACCGTGGAACTGAGAGAATCTGAGATCAACGCGGGCCATTTTGTGACCGAGAGTCGGCCAAATCTACAGTAAAAACGGGGTGTGTGTGTGTGTGTGTGGGGGGGGGGGGGGGGGGGGGGGGGTGGAGAGTGATCTCCCACCTTTGCCAGATTTTTTCTTTCTGTTATGCATTTGAAAGAATGAACACTTCTAAATGACTGAACTTGAAAGGACTGGGAAAACAGTTCTTTTCCTCCCTATTTTTGTTTTATGTATCATGTACTAAAGGACTGTAAATGTGAAGATTGTAATGATGGAGCATTTGTGTGTGGATTTGATTTGTTGTTGTTTTAATACAAAAACGGTTGCTACTGAATATTCATATAGGCAACTTCAGTGTTGTGACCCCCAGTTTAGGCTGTTTGACCATTAGATTTTTTGACATGGGGTCATTTTGACTCTCACTTAAAATGTCGATGGGGGAACACTGGAATTCTTTATGAGAATGGGAGCCAGACTGTGCTTGTGACTTGGTGAAGATCTGAAATGTGAGAAGCTTGAGACACTACATGCGGGCACAAAGCCAAGGACATCACACCATCGATCGCCTGGAGGAGAGAGGCGTGGAAAGAGGAAGCGTTAGAACGATCTTCCTTCGTCAGTCAGACGAACACTGGAACCGTTTCAAAGGCAACGTTGGGGGAACGTCTGAGAGACGGGGTGGACCGCATAATTTACGGGCTTTTCTGAGCGCATAGATGCCATCTTGAGCTGAAC